>PVJC01012296.1:0-39662 GCA_004026665.1 Murina feae | reverse complement strand
ATGACAGAGTTATATGGATGGAAAACAGGACAAGACATACAATCAAATTTTGGGGGTTTGTTCTATAGTGTCAAAATTTTTTTGCTTCCTAAATGTGTAATTTAGCCAATTAATTTATTCTCTTTTAGTGTAATATGGAAAACCCTAACTGGTAAGAATGCACAATTACCTCTATAGTAATATATTATGTAAATATATACAAGGTAGTATCCATAAGACTATCACATTCATATGACCATATATTAAGAGAAATGCAGAGGATGAATGAGAAAAAAAGGGGATGATGGGAGGAAAAGGCAGAAAGAATACTGAAGAAAGATAGTTGGCTTAGAGCCAGAAAATCTTGATTAAATTTCTAGTCTTTACTGACTAGAAGCTGAGGGAAGCTTTGGTTACCTTATCTATAAAATGATGTTGTCCTGGCTGGTTTGGTTCAGTGGTTAAAGCATTAGGCCAGGCTCCAAAGTGTTGTAGGCTCAATCCCCAGCCTGGTGCAAGCAGGAGGCAACCATTAGATGTGTTGCTCTCACATCAATGTGTCTCTCTCCCCCACCTCCCTTATACTCTAAGAGCAATGGAAACATATACTCAGGTGAGGACGATAGATAGATAGATAGATAGATAGATAGATAGATAGATAGATATATCTATATCTATCTATCTATCTATCTATCTATATATATATATATTAAAAGAGTAATATTGAAATTGACCATTTCTATGGGATGCCTAAGCCATGCCCACCAGCCAATCAGTGTGGCTGTATGAAAATTAACCTAGCCAAGATGGAGGCTGGCAGTCACAGAGCTAGAGTAAACAGGCAGCTTCCATTGCACCAGGAGTAAGCTGTCTGCCGGCCAGCTGGGCCTCTTTGTGCTCAAGACAACAACATAGTTGCAACATTGTTGCAATTATAGAAGCCTTGGAGCTGAAGCACACAGCAGGCTTCCATTGCACCAGCGATGGAGGAAACTGCCTCCCTGGAGTCTACTAAGGCAACATTCTTTCAATTATAGAAGCCATAGAGCTGAAGCCAACAGGAGGCTGTTACCTGCCTAGGCCTTGACTTAAAGGAATAGTATCAATTATAGAAGATAAATAAACCCCAGAAACCTGCTTCCAGCCAGCCTTGCAGGGACATTGGGTCAATAGGAGCTGTGGGAAGCCTGAAAGCCTGAAAACGCCCCTCAGCCCGTCACCCACACTGGCCATACCCCAGTGGAGTGAGGGTCTCCACAGGGGGGCTTGGCCAGCCTGCAAACAGCCATCAGCCCCTCACCCAGGCTGACCAGGCACATCAGCAGGTGGACATTCCCCAAGGGGTCCCAGACTGAGAAAGGGCACAGGCCAGGCTGTTTTGTGCACCAGGCCCCTAGTATATATATAAAATGATGCAATAAAAACCACATCAGTGGGATTTTTTATGTCAGTCTGTCTGTCTATATATCTATCTGTTGCATAGAGTAAGTATTAATGAATGTCAGTTACATTTTCATCATT
The DNA here is from genome assembly GCA_004026665.1 of Murina feae. Classification (NCBI taxonomy): domain Eukaryota; kingdom Metazoa; phylum Chordata; class Mammalia; order Chiroptera; family Vespertilionidae; genus Murina; species Murina feae. The sequence goes on along the minus strand of PVJC01012296.1, from coordinate 38,162 downwards.
CTCTATCACAATCAAGCTCTCTGCTGTGATCTAATGAGGCATAGCTGATTTTAGTGGGTTGTGACTCCCTTGGTGCATTTAGAAAAGCAAAGCAAAGGAAAATTGAGTTTACAAGGTAATCAGAGACAATTTCTGAGAGATTGTAATAGACACAGGTCATTGCCTGTACTCTGTATTCTCTAGGAATTGGTCTTTGTTTCACAGGGGTGGGCCCTCAATAGCTGGGGGTTGAGGGGTATAATTCATCCTTTGCCTAGAGTTGATTGGGACAGCAGTGGACACATCTGACCCAAGCCAATTCAATTTGGAGAAAGGCAAAGTATAGGAAGTATTGAATCGACTCACATTAATTGCTAGGTAGAAAGTCTACTCCAAGGCCTCTGCTAGACAATCAATGGCATCTGTTTGCCTGGGACTGAGGACCTTCCCCAGAATTTGGGAATCACAGTGGTAAACTGGGATAGCCCTGGATAAACTTGGGTGTTAGGTCACCCTATGAGCTGCCATGGTCACTGTCCTACTCAAAGACTGATTATTAGTATCTCCCTTGGATTCTTACCCTGGTATCTGTTAATAAACTGCATTTTAAAGCATAAACTCTCCAGAATTAAACCAAAAGAAACTTTAAAAAATGGAGTGCTATATGCAAAAAAATACGGAAGAAGCTGGGAAAACATCAACATAAAATAAAAACAAATGCAAGCTGTTAACCTTGAATAAAATTCTATATTTGTCCCTAATTTTTTGTGCTAGAAATCTGTTTATTTGAACTTGGAAAAAGAATGCCTCTTCTAATGCTCCTTAATATTTAGTGAATTATGTTAGTAAATTGAGAAATATTAGCTACTTACTCTCTTTGGGAAATTGACTCATTATCTGTGTTACAGAAAGGGGTGAGGGTGTCTTAGCATCAAAAGCATTTTACCCTGAAGTCATGATGATGAACCAAGAATTCGATCAGGCTGTGTCTCCAGTGAATTGCACTGTCAAATGATGTTAATAGAACCAACTGAAGCCTTGCTCACGGCCTTCTCCAGCATTAGTGTGCTTTCAAATCTCTTTGAGAGGCAGTTAAACATTCAGTCTCTTGGGCCTGCTCCCTAGAGAGGCAGAGCCCCAGAATCTGCAGCTAATAAGGTATCTTAGATCCTTAATATCTCAAAATATGATGATCCAGCAGCATCTGTATCACCCAAGAGCTTGTAAGAGAAGTAAGATCTCAGGCCCCACCCTAGACCTACTAAATCAGAATGTTCTTTTTAGCACATTTAGCATGTTTGAGGTGGGCTGCCCTGGGAGATTCTGAGACAGTGGTCTAAGAATCACATGTTGGAAAAATGTATAATAGCATATTCTGGGTCAACAATAAGAGTAGCCATAGTAAATGTTTATGAGTGCTTATTATGGACCAGGCATTATTTTAATACTTTATTACGACTTAACTCAGCTGATCTTTGTAAGTCGACACTTAGGAGTCATTGTTTTCAGATATGGAAATAAACACCCCCAAATAGAAAGTTCTGAAATTCACCAGCATCTGAGCCCTTGATTTGCTTCAAAGATGAGTGGTCTGACTGCACTTCATATGCTACTGCTACTGCTTCCTTGGCAGACAGAAGTTTTGCCAACTAAAAGGAGATGAGAGCCACATTTAATCAGTAACTTAGGGAAGACATTCTTCGTGCCCCCCAAAATCAAAAGCTATATGGCACCCTTTGTTGTGTTGCTGATAATGAATGCGCAGTATGCTTTCTGGAGATGCTGTGTGGCTTTAGCCTCTTCCCCTCTGACATGTGGTCATCATGCGGGGTTTGAATGAGCCTCCTGAGACAAAAAGGCAAGGACCAGAGCAAGGCTGGCATGGATGAGAGACTCGAGGAAGCCTCACATTGTGGACTAAGTGAAGACTTGGGAGTTTGAGAAGCCTGGCTCAGACTCCCAGTTTTGCTAATCACTGAGTCCTCTGTACCCATGTCACCAAATCATGCCTCAGTTTCCTCACCTGTAAAAGGAAGGGAGTAAAACCCATCTTCTAGGATTGCTGGAATAATGAAATGAGATCATGTTTATTAGGTAGCAACCCATCTACTGTTCCATGTAAAGGATTCCATCAATGATTACTACTTATATTTTCCTATCAGAATCATTTTCACCCCAGATTTTAAGCCATTATCCTCTTTCAAATAATGATGATGTCTCAACATTGGAAGGGATCTTAAAAGTTGTAAATTTTTCTCCCACTTGTCACTCCCTCAACCCGTATATTCTATTAGGACAACTGACTCATAACCGTGAAATGAGCCTCAACCTCCTAAAAACAAGATTTCCTCCTTAAATCTAGTTCTTAAATGACTGCCCCAAGGCAGTAGAAGATATTTTTTTTGATGATTGAAAGTTACTATGGGTAACCCCAAGTATGTCATCTATGAAAATGATTATTTTCCCTCAAGAATAAGTACATATATCCCAAGGGATATTAGTTTATGAATATTAATTAATGTAATGAAAGTGTATATTCCCTTTGTTGAGGAATACAGCCTCTCTTCACACTGGAATTAGTACAGTCGTGGTCTTAACTACTTTAAAAGACTTTGCAAAATGTATTTTTTTTCTTTCTTCTTTTTTTGGAGATAGCAGAAGCTTTGGCTTTCTATCCTTGCTCATACTTCTTCCAGAGAAGCATAATTACACATGGAGGACCAATAACAGTAGTAATGATGACAGTGGCGATTATTATTATAGTAGTTGACATATAGTAGTTATAGTAATGGTAGCTGGAATTTATCATGTGCTTATCTTGTGTGAGCTGCTGTTTTGAGCTCTTTATTGCTTCAGGTTTTTGTCAAAACCCCCATGTGAGGGAAGTATATAGTAGGTACAGTATCCCCATTTATATTTAGTGAGTCACCAAGTCCATGTAGTTGGTAAATCTGGAAGCCAAGATGGGAATCTAGACAGTGTGATGACAGAGCCCACACCCAACCACAGAGCAGTCCAAGTCAGGTAAGAAAGACACATTCTTTCCCAGACATTTTCACTCCTTTACTCACCAGGATTCTCTCCTGATAGCTTCTAATATCCTTCTTTCCCTTCCATGTAATCTAATCTTGGATATAAGGATTCTTAGCTGCTTACCAGAGAATTAAAACAAAAAATTTTCAATGTAGTGCCAAAAACTCTGCTTTTTTATTTTCTTCTTTTAAAATGTTAAAATTTGAAATTCTCTGGCTTATTTCCAACATGTGCAGTGATCACAGATTCTATCAATACCTAACTCCCCAATGGTTTAAACTCAGTAGAAAGAAAGACAAATTCTCCTTAACTCCTCTTCCTCCTCCTTCTCCTTCTTTTGTATTTAGCTGTCAACATATTAATTTCTTATTCTTTTGGACTCTTTTCTGTAAGAAATAATTATCTTTCTTTTAAGTGAATAACAGTTCTCCACCATCTTGAATGTTTAGGTTCAGATATCCTAATAATTGCTCACTTACAGTTTCTTTTTTCTTCAATCCTCACTTGACTTTGAACCTTAAAATGGACTTAAAACCTAATTAGTAATTTTACTAGCAAAGTTGTTTTCACAATATTTTCTCATCTGCCCTTTTATGAAAATTACCAAGGTGAACTTAAGATCATCTTCATTAACATTACTACACCACTGATATATTTGACAACACTGGTGACTGTGCCGTGCGACTTAAGAATTTTTCATTTATCATTGAGGGGAAAATGATTTTTTTAAATTATTTTCCCTGCTACAGACTAGCGGTAACCACTAACTTCTGGATAGCTTACTAAAACTTAAAGGGCTTTCACAGGCTTTAGATTCTCCAAACTGTACAAAATAGGAGTTAATACTATTTCTATTTAATATAAATAAGGAAAATAAAGAACAAAGTAGTTGAGTGACATATGTCTATGGTGGAACCAGGACTCAAAACCATTTTTCTGACTTTAAATTCTTTCACTGCACCATGGAGTTGAATTCACTTGCATTATATTTTCTGGTAAATTGTGCCACCATGGTAGTCTGAGTCAGTGATAATGTTTTACAAATGGCTTAGATCACTGTTTCTTACCATTGACATTTCACCTTATGCTACTGCTGTTATCAGCCACAAAGTGCCAGATGGGAAAGTGCTCTCATTACTCATTGCTCAGGAAAAGAAATAACTATGCAATGAAAACTAGCTTCAGATAACAGAGAACCACTTGCTCTTATCACAGGTCTAATAAAATTCCCCATTACATGTGATTAAGAAACTGAATTTCCATTTTCCAAAAATATTCATTATTATGTCATATCCTTTTCACTTTGTGTTTAAAACTACCCATTTGTTCTCATCTCTGTAAGCAGAATTTGTGTGTGTGTGTAAAGTTTAATGCCCTAAATTCCCTCTCATTTTTGGAATACCAGATTATCTATGACTCTGAAATAATCATACTTATTGACACATGGTAAAACCTCAGTGAGATAAATTTATAAAGCCATTAAAATTACCAAAGTCTTCAAATTCTTTTATTTGACCCTTATAATATTCCTATATGTAAGCAAGGGGAATATCATTATTAAACTCAAATTATAAATGAAAAGTGGTAGCATAGATATGAGGAAGTCCATTGAACTATCCAAATCCATTGACCTAATGTCAGATTGGAAAGATCAAATGGAAAGTCATTTACAGGAAAAATCAAGCATTTGGCAATGGCCATGTTCAGTTGCAGGGACCTAGTAGATTTCTCAGAGTAATTTGGTATGAACCCTGAGATGTCTATGACATAGAAATTAAGTTAGGAGTTGTTAAGATATGGATGAATTTAAGGCTAGGAGCCTGGCTGAGGTCATCAAGAGGGTAAGTAAAGATAGAAAAAGAATGCTATATGTACTGAACTGAGGCACTCCAATGTTCAGAGATGGAAAATGACAAAGAACCAGCTAAGAAGAACAAGAGGAACTGTGTATGTCCAATCCCTGCCTTGTAGAAGTTAAAGTAAAATAATATTGTTTGTCAACTATATTTATAAAATAAATTTTAAAGTTATAATAACAAAAAAAAAATTGGGGGGAGAAAAAAAGTAGTATGGGAGTTATCTGTTAGAAGGGAAGAAATTAGGTAATTGTGTTCTGAGTAACAAAGAAACAAGTATTTCTAAGGAAAGGAGGTGGCCACCTGGATACAGTGTTCCTGATATTCCCAGTAAGAAAAGGACTGAAAACTACCTCTAATATCTAATAATGTAGCAATCATTATAGACTGTGTTGAAAGAAACTTCTTTGAATTTGAATAAAGTGAAAAGAGAACAAGAGGAGAGGAATTGGACACAACAAATGTAAACAACTCTATTGAAAAGCAAAGGCTGGGGACCAAGGGTCCTTTCTCTCTTTATATGAAGCATAACTGATTTTTATGTCCTCCATGGATAAAATCAAACAGAATCAATGGTAACATTAAAACCACAAGTGCCTGGGAGGGAGAATCATTAAGGGTCTTAGTCTTTTCCTGTCTGGGGATTTCCGAAGGGTCTAGAGAAGAGGTTGTCCAGTGTGACCTCTAACTCCATTTGTCAGTTATCATCTCTCACTGGTCCTGGATTGGAAAACAATATTATTGAGAACAATTTCCTGATCTTGGCAATAATTCCAAAAATATGAAAATAAAAGGAGGGAGAGTAACATTGAAAAACAAGGGGGCAATATAAGACAAAAGAAAACAGAAATATAGTCTAAGTTGATAAGCAGTAGAAATAGGATGAGTCTTGAGTATCCTACCTTCTTCAGTAGATATTTGTAGGCATTTCCTAAATGAAGTAATGAAGTAAGGTTGTCAGATTGGATGTTTAATAAAGATTTTACCCCATAACCTCCAAACCTATCTTCTCATTCTCTCTCAGATTCACTGTCTCTAGTGTATCTGACTAAGTACTGGGAATGAAGAGGCATATACACTAGATTTGAAAGTAATCAAAGGATGAGTGGTTATAATAGAAACATACAATGGTGAAAAAAATATTTTATTAGCCCTTGATTATATTTCTATGGAACAGGGAGAAACATAAATTCAAGGAGGTTATATAATTTGCTCAAGGTCTATGCTTTCTGACTCAGTGTATCATTCTTCCAATCAATTATACTGCAGTATGAACTAGTGAATGGATGATGGGGAAAAGGACATTGAACGAGGCATTGTAAACAAGGTAAGGTGGAAGCCCCTGGAGCAGTGAGGATAATTTAAATTGGACACAGAAGATGACAGGCAGCCCTGGAGGTTTGAGAAAGAGAAGAATGTGGTGGAAACTGAGCAAGGAAGATTATTTTAAAAGCCTTTGGTACCGATTGGATAGTTCATAATAGAAAACTGTGTTGGAGGTCTTGGGACAAATATTTAATATCCCTTGATTTTATTTGTATATTTTCAGTATTATACAAATTTCTGTACATTCTAGGAATTAGACTGATTTTTTTTGCTCTCTTTCAAGAGGTCCTACAATTGAGTTACACAGCTGATGTTAAATAGTTCCAACCCAATCATTTATTTTGCCTTAGCACAATTTTCACAATATGGAAATTATTCTGATATTTATTCAAGTTGAATAGCAACGATCCCATCAAGTTAATTATTAGCAAAAAAAAAAAATGAAAATGTGATACTGTTTAACTAGCAGATGTGTTAATACAGAGTAATTATGTTGATTGAAAATGAGCAGTTCCATCAGGCAGATGCCCAATTTTTCTCCGACCAGTCAACACTGAATGTCTTTTAATACACTGGAAAATTACTAGGCAGAACTGAAATAACCAAGGAATCACTGCAGGCTTTGTTTAAAATCTCTCTAGAGACTAGGACAAATAAAATGATTACAGTGATTCAAAGTGTTGGAATTTTAAAACCATTCACTTAGAAAAAAACAGTCTCCCAATTAGTTGACAATTGATAGCTTCTGATAGTTCCTGAAATAGTTTCTACATTCAGAGTATTGATCTGCACTTCTATTCTGTAGGTTACTTGAGAAAAGGTTATTCTCATTAGGGTGAATGCTTAAAAGGCTGTTCTGGAAAATATGCATATGTTAGTATTTCACATTTGTGGTCTAAATTCATTACCCATATCTGAACATGCATTATTTGTGCTAATTAATGCTATTGCAATGATTTTATACTGGAAGTTAGTGAATCTGGATACTTTATTTTCTTCTTTCACTCTCGTTGTCTTGGCTAGGGTACTGAATTTTATACTTTCATTTTTCTTTGTAACTGTGTTAGGAAATAAGCAAGTTCATTGGATTTTCCAACCTGAGTATTGAGAAACCTGTGCATAGATTATGACTTTCTAAGGTCAGGCATGTTAGAGTTTGATGTATTCACAGATACTTGCTTATAACATGAAATGAATTCTATGCCACCAAGTTTATTAGATAAGTGTTCCCTCTGTTACAGAAAACCAAGTTAACATTGCCTTAGCTAAGTAGAGGTCTAAGTTTCTCACATACTCAGAAGTTTGGAAGTAGATGATTACTTATTTCAGTTTGGTGGGTTAACCATAATAAAGCCCTGGCTTGGCAGCCATCGTGAGCATTTCACTCAGGTCATAAGATGGCAGCCTCAATCCCATACTCAAGGCAAGAAGAAGGTAGAGGGGAAAGTCAGCTCTGAGAATGTCATTCCCATTGACCACAAAGCACTTTCTCTGTCCATAATTTGGTAGACTTTTGTGTACATCTTATTGATCAGGACTGTATCACGTGGTCATTCCAACTTCCAAGAGAGTCTGGAACCATGAGTAGTTTTACAGTCTCCTTGGTGGAGGCAAACAAAGAAGAGAGGTTGAGAATGACGAACTGCAATTATTAGTCAGCCATCCATATCTGCCATAATTAGCAAATTATATGGAAGAGTTTCCATACTCAGGGTTTCATTTATTTAGCTATAGTTAATTCTGTTTAAGATTCCACTAATAATTGGGAAGGGATTTACTAACACAGATATTCAGGAATAGTGTTTTATAGAATATATATGTGCATGCCCTTGAAATAGTCACATATGCTCCCACAAATTACAAGAGGCATCAGTAAATTGAGGTGAAGTCAGGGTTTAGACTTTCTTCTTATTGACTTCTTTCTCTACTTTTTGACCATTTCTAGTATTTTTTAATGCAACTTAGCTGCATCCTTGGAATTTGTCTGAAATCAATTTTTTAAAAAGCAATGTTCTCTAAGTAATGGTTTTCAATGCATATTTAAGTTAGCATAAACATGTGAAACATCTGTCATTAGTAAGATTACTGTGTAAATGAACTTTACCTTGAATTTATTTACATGCCCACAATAACAGTTCAGATGATGACCTCTCTAATGTTTTTCATATAATCAGCTAGGTCCTTTATGAAAATCCCCTTATGGTATTTTCAATAAAAACAATTTTACATTTACCAGCTCACTCACATTTATGACAACTAGCCATTCTAGAAAAATAACTCCAAAAAAGGATGTGAGTCATATTTTGCACAGAAAAAGTCATTATTATTATAATATGTTTTTCTTACAGTGAATGTTTTATAGAAATGACAACAATTCTGACTTGCGGTAAGTTATAAAAGAATAATATATCTGTACACAACATGTTGCATAAAGCTGTCTAACTCTATCTATATTTACTAAGCTGCAGCAAATTGCATAAAATTGCATTTAGAATCCTTACAGAAGTTCAGAAGTTTAGCTCTAGCAAGAAATATTATTACCTTCACCAAATCAAAATGGCCTTATCCTGTCTCCTTACTGGACCTCATTTGAACTTTGAGGTATGAGCAAACTGTTACTGGCAGGATGTCTTTAATTAGAGGACTGAACAGATGTGTAAAATTGAGAAACTTTGGTTTTAGCTAAACACATGCTTCCATTAATGGACAGGATTGGGGCTCGTCTCCCCCAGTTGCTGCTGGTCATGGTATTCTTGCAATATCCTGCGAATAGGAATTTTCTGAGACTTGTATAGATGCTTTTTATTTCTGTGGAATTAAATTTCTGGGTTTCCAAAGTCCCTTTCCTCTTAGTCCAGTCATAGAAGTGTAGCTGGGCTTTTAGTGGAGCTAGAAGCAAAGACAGTGTCCAGAGTTTTCTTTCCATGTAGGAGCAGGATCTAGTCCAGCATCAGGCTAACTGCAGTCCATTAGTCCATTGCATGTGGGGTCCACATGGCTGTGGGCCATACAAGCAAATGCAAGAGAACCAAGAGAGCATGCCCTGAGCAACAAAAGTACCAAGATCACAAGAGAGAGGACTTTTTGTTTAGGGGATTATGTATTTCCAAATGTTCGTGCCTTGCAGTGGCTGTGCCTATTCTGGGCAACCATTTCTGTCCCAGGTGTGACTGACAAGCAAATACTTTTCTGATGTCACCCCAACTTTACTGGGCATGTGTTTTTACTCCTTTGTTGGAAGAATTCCTGGGGACTGCAAAGTTGCAACTTCCTGGTGAAGCTGCCCAAGTGACATGCCTATAATGTTTGGCCTTCCCTTTGCTCCTTTCCTATTTTTAATAATTAGCTATTTAATAACTAGCTAGTGTCATTTAGAGTAGTGTTACTTAGAAAATATCTGTCAAGGAGCACTGTCTAATAATTCCAAGAGCAGAATATTTCATCATCACAAGACTCAGGAAATTCATTGCTGGAGAGCTGAATTAACAAGTATAAACTAAAATAGCAAGAGCATAAAATTAAATTAGAGCTCTTCTGCAGACCAGTAACCAATCAAACACCCTACCCCCACCCCACAGAGTCATTTGTAAAATAAAAATACATAAAAGCTCAAGTCCCCTTAACTTCATGTTGACTAATCACTTCAGCCATGGCAGCTTTAATTAAAAGGAGATTAAAAGTAATGAAAGCTTTATCAGCCCTTTTTGTAAGAAAGGATTTAGGGTTTCTTTGCTATTTTGCTTGGCAACCCCATTACTGAGTATTTACTGATGCCATTTGGAAGATCCATAATACCTTGATTTATATATTCCATTTATCGTCTTTGAAAATTGGAAGCAATTCTACCGATAGATTGAAGTTAGGTTAATGAAATTTGAGGCATCCAGAACTATTGGGCCCAAAGCAGTGGATTTAAAACAGTATTCCCCGAAATCCTAAAAGTTCAGCAAAACTGTCTTGGAGATTTAGGAGAAGGGCATGGAAAACAGGCAGGCGTTACTTCCTGGTACATTGAAGACTCCAGGCTCTTTGCTTTGTAAATCCCTAGAGATATCCTCGAACTAGTTGTTATTTGTTATATCATTTGACTTCTATAAAAGAGTTTGTTTGAAGAAAGTATGTCTTGTTTTAAGATTTTGTTTTTTATTGTTGAAAACAATTGTGTAACGAAAATACAGATATATGAAAAAAAGATAGAATGACAGACAGAAACAGGAAGGAAAGAAGAAAGGAATGAAGGAAAGAAGGAAGGGAGGGAGGGAGGAAGGAAAAACAGTGTTGTAAAGAGACATAGTGGAACAGTAGTTTCACTGCTTTATTTTGCAACACAAGAAGACAGAACCCAGAAGAGAAAATTCAACCCAGCAAGTAATGACTGAGCATTCCCATTGCCTGGCACTCTAATAGGTTCAGGGGATGAGATAAAATAAGAGACTTATTGGGAGAAATAGCTATGGTAGGAAGAGTTCTGTACTCAGATGAGATTTGTTTTCCCTTTTCTGACTCCGTCTGAAAGATTGAAGGCCACAGTCACTTGTTTTCTTAGAGGTTTGACTTGCCAGTTTGTAAACAGGCAGCGCAGTCCCTTGTGAAGCATCTGCTATGTGCCAGGCACTGGCATCTACACATTAATGTGATCTGCCAGGATCTGAAAGCCCACAGAATGGTGATTGTCATCTGAATACTAAGCCAGCCAACATTTATCAGGTAATTTTTCCAGGCCACACAGTGTTCTAAGTACTTTTTAATTTTTTTTTTAAATCTTCATGGGAAACCCAATTTGTATGTACTATGTTTATTCCAATTTTATTGGTATGGAAATGAGGCACAGATCAGTTAAATTACTTGCCCCAATTCACATAGCTGGAGAGTGCAGAGATGTCTCTGAGAGTTTCAGAATCTGTGCTCTCAACCATTTATTGAGGCCCCTGAATAGAGGAGAATGGCAAGGAGGAACTATGCAGAGGTTTTGTGACTGGATTTTAGAGATAATGGTGTTCTGTGCACCATAATTAGTCATTGTTAAACCAAAGAAATATGAGTAAATCAGAACTGTAAATGTCCAAAAACATGCAAAGATGTAAGTAAAATATATAGTTGTGTGCAAGAAAAAGGGGACACTTACTGAAACTGAGAAGCTCAGGGGCAGGGTGGCTGCATGAGGACATTACAAAATCAGAGACCTAAAGTAATAACGTAGGATGGTTTGAAATTAAAATTTGCTAACTAAAAGCCTGTCATAGGGAGTAGTCATGTCTTAAGTCAGTATCTTCCCTGGCAAAGATTAATCTTCACCTTAAGGAGCCTGTCTATTGTCTCTGCATATAAGACATCATATCTTTGAATGTCAGGGTAATTTCCTTTTTCCAGACCCCTCAGGACACAATCTCCCACCAGAACAGGAGACCACAAAACTCATCATTGTCATTGTCATTCTGTTCCTTGTTAACTATCCTATACCCACCAGTGAAAAAGGAAGTCCCAGAGACTTCCCTGCTTCACTGTGCTCTCTCCTGCCTCTCTAATCTATTACCGATGGACTTCATGTAACCCTATATGCCTCCTCCTTTGATTACAATGTATAAAACTAAGTGCAAAGTTGCCATTCTCTGGAGCATTTTCTCAGTCCATTGAGATTTTTCTTCCTGACAATTATTGTCAGTTTGGTTCAAATAAACTCATAAAAATTTTCTACAGGTTTGCACATTTCTTACATCAACAGTTGTCAAGAGGAATTACTTCTGGATTCTAGAATATAGTAATCTACACTAATAAAAGAGAAACATGCAAATTGGTGTCACTCTGCTAAGCCCACCAGCCAATCAGAGTGACTATGCAAATTAATGCAACAAAGATGGTGGTTAATTTGCATACACAGGTGAGGAGAAGACTGAAGGCTCTGGCCAGAATGAAGACTGAAGACTGAAGAGGCTTGGCTTCTCCACTGTGGCCAGACCAAAGGCCTGGGTCCCAGGTGCTGGAGGAAATCTGGTGCCAGCAGCTAGGGGAAGGAAGGCCTATTGTGTGAATCTTCGTGCAAAAGGCTTCTAGTCTATTTCATAAAAGGCCTGTGGTTGTGATGCTTAACCTTATCACGACCCCAACCTGTCACCAGAAGGTGCATGGAGCCCCTCTCGCACGTCTGGGGTCCCGTGGCTCATGCAGGGCAGGTCTGGGTCTCACGTGATTTCACGCACTGGGCCTCTAGTACTTTATAAAAATAGTCCTGTGCCTTCTTCTGAGTCCCTCTGGATACAATACAGTAATGACCAGATATTTCTCAGGTTCTCACTAGGTATATCTCACCCTCAGTAGCCAGTGGGATGATCCAGATGTAGACACATGATTTTCATGACCTTGAGTTCATCTGCTTCAAGGAAGACTTGGATTTGGGCATCGGGAATGAGGCAATGAAGTAACCCCCTTTGAGCTAGAGGGTAAACATTTTAAGTGGAGAAATATGCCATCAAATTATTTCCTTTGTATTCCATGAATGCACCACACTAGTATCGTCATGATATAATAGCAAAGCCATGCACACAGAGTATGCCTTTCCCTCCTCTGTTTGAGGCTGGGTTGGGTTCTGTTACTGTGTCTATTCAAAGCCTATTTGTGGAAACAAAGCCCATGTGTTTACAAAACCTAATCGAAAACAAAGGCAAACTTTCAGGTCAAGGGCAAAGCTAAAGAATAACCAGTTTTAAGCACAGCATTTCTAAAACGTAGTTAATAACGAGGTGCTCACAAACATCTAAGGTTAGTAACTGCTTTTAATTGAGCTGGTAGAGCAGAAAAATAAAAAAAAAAACTTTGTGTTTGTGATTTTTGGTATGGCTCCCAGCTTCTAAAAAAAAAAAAATGTGCTTCTTATTAAGAGGATGAAAACAGATTTAGAAATTTGCTATCCAGTGTCAGTCCTCAATTAACTTCTATTCATTCAGCCAGCCAGAATGGGTGTTCAGCCCGCTACAAATAAGAGGCTTCCTTTTCTAGTTCCTTTGCTGTTATTGATAATGTTAATCACTTTAATTAGTGGCTTCCCACAATTCTAATCAAGCCCATTGAAACTCAAACGGGATAAACAATGAAGAGGTGAAAATAGCCGCTCAAAACATGGATTAATTTCATGAGTACAAAATGGAAGTGGCTGCATTTTCAATTGTTTCTATTCACCTTTAAACAATGGCATTTCCTGGTCCCGTTGACTATAATAGCATCTGGTTGCTTCTGTGACATGTAATCCATGGGCATACTTTTCAAAGACCTTCATTCGCCTTCTGTGCCCCTCAAACGCATATTTGCGCACGTGTTCTCTCTCCATCATGCTGTGGTTTACATTTTTCTACCCCAGCTACCCAAAGTTTAAATTCCTTGAACTCCCTCTGCCCACCTCCTCTTCTGTGTGCATGCTCCCTTGCCCTTCTCTGCCCTCAGACAGGTTCATTCACCTGTGAGAATGATTCCCAGTCTCCATGGTGTTATAGAAGTTCAGGGCATATATTTTCAGGCGGCAGCAATATACCCATCCTGGATACTGTGCTGCCTTATTTTAAAAGATACTTTTAATATAATTCCCTCAACAGTTCTAGGAGGCAGTTATTTCTGTTAGCCCCATGTTAGATGCAAAAACTAGGGTGTCCGAATGTAACGAATTGATCAAGCTAGAAAAAGTTAGAGTTTGAACTTAGTCCCACATGGTCCCAGACCTGAACTCTTATGCTCAGATTTATGAAGGTCTTTTACTTAAGAACAGATTCAAAACAATCTCCCGGTTGGGAAATGCCCAAACACTAAAACATTATCATTAATTTTTCTTAGAATGGTTGCAATTAATGATATAACTTTTGAATGAGAATTGCATCACTATATCCAACCCATCTTTTCTTTTCTGACCATATTTGCCAAGTGACATGGTACATAGGTGAACCAAGGAATGTTACCAACATTCCTAGGTCTACACAGAAAACAATGTTCATTCCTTGGAAACTATGTAATTATAACAAGGACATTTATTACTTCAAAATTTTATGTCCTATCCATTTTAAATATGTAATATGGAAAAGCTAGAAAACAGTAGTTGGGTTTAGATCCTGCCTCTAACATCTCAAGTAGATAAGTTATCTTTTCTGAACTGAGGGTCTGCAAAATAGATGGAGATAAAGAATAGATACGTTAAGCTCAGAAGATGGCGATAATAAAATTTGCCTTGCAATATTTTTTGAAATTTTCAGGATAAATTGAACTATATATTTAAATGTGCCTGGTCTATAGTTTTTTTTTTAATGCTAGTGGTAATTTTTGGTACTTATTTAAATTGCATTACATATAAAGCATCTGATGGGTTTTATATATGGAAAGCAGGTAGATGGTAGGTTTCTCCTAGACAGGATATGAGGAGAGTGTGGCAGCCAATAGCAAAAACCCAACCCAAGGGACTCAGGAAGGAAACTGAATATAGTAGAGCACTAACCTTGTTCTTGAAGACAGAGTAGAAGGCTAGGCTTGATTGAAAAGAGCAAGGTAGTTAACACAGCAACCATTAATAGAAGATGTGTATCGTATCAGTCAGCTATCCTATATAATAAAGAGGGAATATGCAAATTGACCATCACTCTGGTCAATTTGCACCCACAGCTGAGGCTAAGTTCCCATAATGAGCCTTAAGGAGCAATCAGCAGGGACCTGACACTGCACGCCCACCCACCTCCTGCATGGGGCTTGACAGGAGACCTCAGGCTGCTCCCCACACCCTGGCACCAGGCCAGAGGAACTTAGACTTCACCCTCTTCCCTGGTGCCAGGCCGGGGGACCTCAGGCCATGCTCCCTGTCCCAGCTCCAGGCCAGGGGACCTCAGGCTGTGCCCCCTGCCCCGGTGCCAGGCTGGGGGATCACAGGCCACTCCCTCCACCCAGCAGGGCTTGATGGGGGACCTCAGGCTGTGCCCCCCTGCCCTGGCACCCAGAGGACCTGAGGCTGCACACCCCCACCTGGCAGGGCTTGTCAGGGTGGGACCGGCCGGGTCTCAATCTAGCCCAATAAAGGGGGGCCATCGAGGTTTGGGTCTCAAGCAATTTTGGGCTGCACATGGGTGGTTGAAGACTTGACTCTGGGTTCCATGGTGCACCCTAAACTCTGACAAGAGGAAGATTTTCATATACATTTTACTAATTTTCTTTAATCTATGACACTTCTATTATAGAGAAAGGGCAAATAGCAATATTAAAATATTTCCCCTAATTAATGCCCTTTTAATGTGCACGAATTTTATGCACTGGGCCACTAGTTACTACAAGGATGCTGAGAAAAAAACAGCTCTAAGACACAGTGCTTACAAGAGTGTTGATTTTCTTACTTCTTTTGTCTGATTTCAGGTGGGCTCAGCTATGTTTCTTATGCTGTGGATCAGCCACACTTGGCTAAAGGCTGGTGCTTCAGTTTAGAGCAATTGCATAGATTTTTGTTCTGGATCCCAGGCTCTCCAGGCATCCTCAAACTATGGCCCACGGGCCACATGCTGGGTGTTTTTGCTGACGCTGCCTGTCCTGCTTAAAATAAGATATGTGCAGTGTTCATAGAATTTGTTCATAGTTTTTTTTAACTATAGTCCAGCTCTCCAACTGTCTGAGGGACAGTGAACTGGCCCCTGTTTAAAAGGTTTGAGGACCTCTGAAACACTAAGTCATAACAGAGAAAACTCAATTACACATGCTGAGGCCAAAGTAGGTTTACAGTATGAGTATGTAAATGACAGAGTTTATAATGTTCCAGATAACTGTCAACCTACTTTTGCCCTACCCTGTGTGTGCACATTCCAAGCTTCAGCTTGTGTCAGGTCTTCCAATATCCTGTTAGCCAAAGCACATCATACAGCTTCATATAGTGATTTACACTCCACCCATCATCAGACATGAACATGGACATATCGTAATATGTGTTACAAGGGAATGAAGCTTTGGGATCAATAAGTTAATGTACCACATGAAGGTTAAAATTGAGGTGACAGTCAAATTGTAGAACCTGTTAGCTATTGACCTAGAGATTCTTCTGCTTCCTTTGCAGAGGGACCAGACTTACTGTAAAATCTAGATCTGACGCTTAGGCTTGGGTTGAGAGATATGAGTTCTGGGAATGGGATGAAAATTGCACTAGTAAAAGAGCCAGACTGTCTGATTATGACTGTGGTTTACTTATTTGACCTGGTCCACGTAACCTTCTGTCTGTGACATGCCCTCCTTTATCAAGGTTACTGGTACACATTGATGGAGCTATTGATTACACATGCATTTACCTTCTTAATTTTATTTCTGCAGGAATTTCATGTCTAACTTTTTATGTTCTATTTCTTAAACAACATTTGTAAGCGAATATAGAAAAATCAGTTGTGCCACCATTGGCACCGGGCTTTTTGCCAACTGACTAATTTGAATCATGACAGTGAGATTCAGTAAGATTGCACCACCTTGTTTTGTGCTCATGAATAGATGCTCTCATTAGGGCTGTTGAACATCATAGCTTCTGTTACACATATGCAGTACACATCTTCCCCAAAATCAATGTGTGGGATCAATTCTGATTTAAGTGCTTTTCACTTGTCATTATGCTTTGCTAAGTTGAGATGCCTTCTTATGATCAAAGCAGGAGAAGCATTAGACTAGGTTTTATTGGGAACTTGTACGGGCTCTTGGGAGAAATCCCTATGATCATTCATTGAGCAGCTTGAACCTAAATCTAGTTTCCTGACTTTGAGTTAGGCAGTCTGCCTAGTATAATGCCTTCGGAATGCAGCTTCCTCCAGTGGAGAACATGCCCTGCCTCCAGAGGCCTGTGCTCTTGTAAGGTTATGTATCCATACTTGCATGATAGCATTTTCAGTGCATTATGAATATTCTTATGTCTCTATTCCCAAATGAGACTATGAGAACAATATGGCAGGTACAGGAACAATATAGCAGGTATTTATGTACATATCCGGTTGATGGCATGTTTATCAATAAGATTTCATTCAATGATGAAGGGTTATGGCTTAGGGTGCACCATATCAAACATTATGATCAAGGCTTCAAGCACAAATCACATTTTTTTGTGTGTGTGTGTGTACAGGTTTCCCCATCTGTTTCCATTACACCTGCAATATGGTGGTGATTGGTAGGCACAAATCTGACCAGCAAGCATATAGTTCGCTCTTTAATCCATTTTAATCAAATAACTGTATGTTCATACAATGCACTTATCTATATTGACATTTGCTCCCCATTGGAGGCATCCCCTGTAGTTTCTTGTACATTTCCAGTTTGCATCATCTCAGTGTTAATTCTTGTTCTATACGTATAACTCTGGGGATATATCGCTCTTATCTCAATGGTATCTAAGATACATACAGCATATCATCTATTACAGAATTACCTCTGGGGATCAGTTTTGAATTTTTACATGTTTGAACATCATTTATTGACATTCTTTGAATGCATTTTATTATTGTTGTATGTATTCACATATTCATAGTATTCTGTCTGAGAAAAATCGAAGACAAAGCAAACCAAAAAACTGGTTGGTATTATTGGATAATAAAAATCAGTATTTTGTTCATGTCCTTTAATATTTATTATGTGTTCCAGGTGTCACTTTTTTCTGACTGAAATTGTTCTGAACTAGAACTTTCTTACATTTATTTAGAATTCCCTTTAGTTCTGCAGACTCTTAACATTTTCCTGAAATTTCAAGGTCTGTTTTGATATTCTTCTATATCTTCTTACACACCATTCTATATACTTTATCCTTTCTTTCTTTGAATTTAGTGGGTATCCTGGTCCTTCTCCTCCATTCTTTAATTCAATATATTTTGTTTTAAAGAAGTGCTCATGGCGGGTTGACAACAATCTGCCTCATCTCTCATATTTCCTTCTATCTGATGAGGTTGTTCTTCTAAGAAATGCACCCAGGAGCACATTTCATTCTATTTTTTTCCATTGCTTTGATGCTTAGTTTGATTTTCTTTTGTAAATAATATCTTACATCAGTGCTGCTCTTTTGAAGGTCTTTGAATCTATTTGGAATAATATGACTATTTTTATCTTTGGCGCCACACTTATATTTCATGATCCAATTTAAAAGCAGTATAGTAAAGTGGAAAGAGCTGGATTTATGCAGCCCAATGTTTTAAAATCCTAGGTCAGCCACTTCCCTACCTTATATGTCCTAGGGAAGGTCATGGGACCTCTCAGAGTTTCAGATCCTTCAGCTATTAGTCTTTTGTTTCCTTCACAGACTATATTGAGGAAAAATTAAGAAAAACATCTGACCTATAGCATATGCTTCATTAATAAAGGCAAAATGGCACTGACCTCTACCTGAGAAATGTTCAGAAAATATGTTTTATCTCTCCGTCATAGAATGAATCTGGCATAGAGTGATTTCACTGAGGCTTCTTCACTCTTTTTAGCATCATTGTTCTGTCTTGATAATGGGTGTAAGTCACCCTTATCTGAAGGTCATTGCATGACTTCCCTCATATTGTGCTTATTTCTTCCATATTTATAATAAAATATTGCCAGGGGAAATAAACCTTTCCCCTATCAAGCCCTTCATTTACCTTCTCTTCAAAGAAAATCAACTCAGGAGAAACTTTGCTATTTTGAAATTTTTGTGTAAACCATTAACTATATGCTAGGAAGCACGCAATGTGTTGAGAGAGTTAGCTACTAGGCAGTCCATTCTATTTTAGTGGCATAAAAGATTTTTCCATAGAGGAATAATTTTACTAGCATTTTTTTAAAGGCTTACCCATAGGTGGTTTGGATCAGAAGTGTCAGCCTACAGACTGAAGGGTTGTGGATTCTATTCTGGTCAAGGGCATATACCTTGGTTGTAGACTTGATCACCAGCTCCGGTGTTGGGGTGTGTGTGGGAGGCAACTAATCCATTTGTCTCTCTCACATAAATGTTTCTCTTTATCTCTCCCCTTCCCTTCCACTCTCTCTAAAAATCAATGGAAAAAAATATTCTTGGGTGAGGATTAACAAAAAATAAAAAAAGGCTTATAGAAAAGGAAAAAAACAAAAAAGAGAAGTTAATTCTACTAATACTGAGAACATATTTTTCAAGATACTGGTTTAGTTTTGTCAATGCTACCACGGTACTTCAGGTTGTGGCTGATTTTGTTGGTGGGGAATATTCTTGAAATGGAAGTTCCTTTGTTTAATCCTCACTGTGGCTGATACAGAATGGGTGCTGGGTGCATGTGGGATTGAATGAACGCATGACTGGAACCAAAAAGGTTTAATTAGTCTTACTGTGGCTGTAACCTGATTGGAAGAAAAGTTACAAACATTTTTTGGTTAAGAATGGATGATCAAATAATAAGAAATATGGCTGGTAAAAATATTTTACTTTTAAGTTTTGGGATTAAGCAAATAAATTTAAAGAGTTATGAATGGCAAAAATACAAAAAAAGTTGATTCTAGGCTGTTCAATTTTAAAGACTTAGCTGAGTTTAAGTTCATACTAGAAAATATGTGCCTTAATTCCCACCATTTCCACTACAGGTATCACACCTTTCTTGCCCAATTGGGGAGAAAGCCTACTATCTTAAATGACACTGAAACATTATCTATTTTAATTATTTCTATGTGGATCCCAATTGTAAATTGTCTTAAAAAATACAATGGATTCTGTGATAGCGACATTTTACCAATAAGTATAAATATAGGCTTTATCTGCTCATGTCAGCATTGGTGTTTTTGAGGCTGCTGGCTGATTTTAATACTGACCAAAGTAGGCATAATTTATATGAATTATTTTTATGGAAAAATGTCAACTTTTATTTCAGTTGACTTTTATACTGCTTTTCACTGTGGCCTCTTATCAGTGGGACAGAAGCCTGATGTCCCTATTGGACAATTGTGTTGCTAATAAAACAGGATATTGCATTTAAAAAGGAATGTCTGCCACTGAAATTGGAACCCTTCAGCGTGTCTTCTTTAAAAATGACAATATAATGCTCTGATTTAGCAGTAACAGCTTGAGAAAACAAAAGAAATGGCCCTTTGCTTGTCATAATGATTGTGTTTGCCATTGCTGCTTGAGTCTCACACATCTGCAAGCCCCCAAAACATGTCCCAGGACCAGCTCCTCCCTCTAGGTGACCATACCCATTACTGTTCAAGCATGTTATCCAATTTTCCCTGAAAACAAAGAAAACAGTGAATCATTTTTCATGCCTTAGTTTTTTTCTATGCTTGTACTAGAAGAATTCATATTGGGTATGGTTTGTGTCTAGCAGTAAGTTTCCTTAAGAAAGAGCAGGCTAGCCAGCCAGCATGGCTCACTGGTTGAGCATCGACCTATAAATCTAGGAAGTCATGGTTCAATTCCTGGTCAGGGCACATGCCTGGGTTGTAGGCTCTATCCCCAGTGTGGGGCATGCAGGAGGCAGCCAATAAATGATTCTCTCTCATCATTGATTCTCTCTCCCTTTCCCTCCCTCTTTGAAATAAATAAATATCTTTAAAAGAAAGAACAAGCTGACTCTTTGCAGAAAAACCCTCTCCTGTGATTGACCTATCAGTATAGTTCTTATCCATACATTAGTAACACTTAGCCTCCACCCATTTCTAGAGAATTTACCTTCCCTTAGTTCCTAGTAAATCTCAAAATTCCATTTCTCCAGCCACATGACCTCAGGATTTTTGTGAATCTTTATTTCTGTGTGTCTCAGATGTGAGATATGAGACTGGTCCTCAATCAGCACTCAGGGAAAGACTAAGCCTATTGTGCTTCAAGCGGTACTCTGGAAATCCTAACCAATATACTCACTTAATAGGCTCCTCTCCTTCTCAGTTCACCATAGAGGAGGCACATGCAGGGAAAGCTGTACTTTGCCTCATTAGCCTTTTTCACAGGCAAGGGTACCAGTCCCTTGTGAATTACCCACACATTTTTAAAAAAATTAAATTGATTGGTATGACATTAGTTGACATGACCATATAGGTGCCAGTTGTGGATTTCTACATTAAAAGATCTATATATTGTACCATATGCCCACCACCCAAAGTCACATCTTCTCCTGTTACCATATATTAGGACTCTCCCCCCCTCACTCCCCACACTGCTGTTTGTGTTCACAAGTTTCACTTTTATATCCCACATATGAGTGAAATCATATGGTTCTTAGCTTTTTCTGATTGACTTATTTTACCGAGCATACTGTTTTTATACAGATTATTGCAAACAGCGCTATTTTATCCTGTCTTATAGCTGAGTAGTATTCCATTGTGTATATGTACCACATCTTCTTTATCCAGTTTTATCATAGGACACTTTGGTTGTTTCCATGTCTTGGCCACGGTGAATAATGCTGCAATGAACAGAGGGGTGCATGTAGTTTTGTGAATACATAATTTTGTATTTTTTTGAGTATGTGCTCAGGAGGGGGGTTGCTGGGTTGTAAGATGGTTCTAATATTAATTTTTTGAGGAATCACCAGACTGCTTTCCATAGTGTTGTACCAGTCTACATTTTCACCAGCAGTGAATAAGGGTTCCTTTTTCCCTCAACCTCTCCAATACTTATTATTGCTTGTCTTGTCAATAATGGCCACTCTAACAGCTGTGAGTACCCACCACAATTAAAAAAAAACAAACACAAAAAACATGACACATTGCTTTACTGAAGCTTTAGAAATAATGGGTTGAAAATTAAAATTTTGATTTTTTCATGGTTTTATCCCTAGTGACTGGCCCATAGTAGATGCTCAATGAACACCCATTAAATAAATAAGTGCTAAGGAAACAAATATATATATTTACCTAATATTATCTTCATGAATGTACCCATTTCCTAGCCTCACTTTTCTATACTGAGTCTCACTCTTTTGGTTCAGGCTCCTCCCAGGAACATTGTCTTAGTCACCTATTGGAAATGTCAACCTCACTTTAGAAAAACACTTCCTCCAGCACAAGAAGATTTAGTCTTGCCCATGGGTAGAATTAGCATGCATTTGCGAGAAGAGCAGAATATGACATGCAAGGTACTGAGGGCATGATTTTATATAAAGTATCTTGAGAGAAAAAGAAATAAAAATGGGATTTAAATGTATAATTAAAATGTTTCTTTTTAAAAGAGTTTGAATTTTATAGAAAACACAACTAACCTATGTCTTAGCCATCTTTAATGATGATTTCTTCTCTTTATCAAAGGATATATATGTTTTCTACTTGTTAACCAAGGGGATTGCATGTTAAAGTACTCACAGGAAATCCAGGTAAACAAGAGGAAAAGGGTGTGTTCTAAAATAAGAGCAGTTTCAAAAGGGGTGTCCAGACTTCCAAAGTCCCGTTGTTATGCACTTTTGTTTTCTGTGTAGTCTAAATGTTTGATTTTGGTAATAGTTTTATTAAAGTGTAATTTACATGCCATAAAATTAAGTCAGTTTAACTATACAATTCAACAGTTCTCATTAAATTTCCAGGGACATGCAACCATTATAACCCCCTGATTTTAGAACGTTTCCATCATACCCAAAAGATGCCCAGTCTCATCCATGGTCTCTCTATTTCCACGCCTGGACCCTGGCAACCACCAAATTACTTTATCTCTAGGTATTTGTCCTTTTAGAGATTTCATGTAAATTTAATCACATTATATGATCTTTTGTTCTCGTTTATTTTAGTTAGCATACTGTTTTTGTGGTCCATTCATGTTGGAGCATGTTTGTTCCTTTTTTTATAATGAATAATATTTCTACAAATTTCATATATGTTAGTAGGAAATGCAACAATAAAGGCAAACATTTTAAAACTCTGAGTTTTTTTTCTTTTTAATAATTTGTGTAACCATAACTCCTGAAAGAATTATTTTTGATAGATTAACTAGGGGCCGGTGCACAAAAATTTGTGCACTCGGCGGGGGTGGGGGGGTCCCTCATCCCGGCCTGTGCCCTCTCACAGTTTAGGACCCCTCAGAGAATGTCCCTCTGCCCCTGAGGCTGCCCAGCTGCCTGGAATCCATTGGGGCACACAGCACACACATGGAGGCTACGCCCCCGATTGTACCTATTTCCAGGCCTCAGCTTCCGGCTGGGGCTGGCTAGTTCCCCCAACCCAGAAGCTTCCCTGCCACCTGTAATCCACAACTGGATCTATTTCCAGGCCTCCATCACCGGAGCCCTGCTCCTCCCCCAGCAGTTGCGGCCTGTGCGTTACACGAGGCTTCTCCAGGGCTGCAGCCTCTGCCATCTTGGCTGGGCTAATTTGCATACAGCTGCTCTGATTGGCTGGTGGGTGTGGCTTACCCATCCCAAAGAGATGGTTAATTTTAATATTACGCTTTTATTAGTTTAGATAATATATAATCCTATCTAAAAAGTAATATACAAATTGACCATCACTCCAACACACAAGATGGCTGCTCCCATGTGGAAACAAGATGGCTTCCACAAGATAACCAGCAGGGGAGAGCAGTTGTGGGCTATCAGGCCTGCAGGGGAGAGCAGTTAGGGGTGACCAGGCCAGCAGGGGAGCAGTTAGGCATGAATCAGACTGGCAGGGGAGTGATTAGGGGGTAATCAGGCTGGCAGTCAGAAGCAGTTAGGGGCAATCAGGCAGGCAGGCAGGTGAGCATTTGGGAGCCAGCAGTCCTGGATTGTGAGAGGGATGTCCGACTGCCCGTTGAGTCCTGATCTCACTGGACATCCCTCGATGGTCCCAGATTGGAGAAGGTGCAGACTGGGCTGAGGGACACACACCCCCATGCACGAATTTCATAATTTTATGCACTGGGCCTCTAGTTATATATATATATATATATATATATATATATATATATATATATACACACACACACACACACACACACACACATCTATGTGTGTGTATATATATATATATATACATATATATATGTATATATATATATATATATAATCTGACTAGAGGCCTGGTGCACAAAAATTTGTGCACTTGGGGGGGTGGGGCGGGCATCCCTCAGCCTGGCCTGTGCCCTCTAGCAATCTGTGACCCCTCGAGAGATGTCCATCTGCTGGCTTAGGCCTGCTCCCCAGGGGATCAAGCCTAAACTGCCAGTCAGACATCCCTCTGGCAGCCTGGGAGCCCTGGGGAGATATCCACTTGCCAGCGGGAAGCAGGCCTAAGCTGCAGTCAGACATCCTTAGTGCTGCTGAGGAGGCAGGAGAAGCTCCCACTACCACTGCTGTACTGGCAGCCATCAGCCTGGCTTGTGGCTGAGCAGAGCTCCCCCTGTGGCACTGACCACCAGGGGGCAGCACCTGCATTGAGTGTTTGCCCCTGGTGGTCAGTGTGTCATAGTGACCAGTCATTCCCAGTGGTTCTGCTGTTAGGGTCAGTTTGCATATTACCCTTTTATTATATAGGAATATATAGAAAAATCTTTCAGACTTTTATTTATTTTATTTATTTATAATTCATTTTTAAGTTATTACTTACATTTTTATTCATATACATATATACATAATTAATATTTCACTTCAAATAAGAAGTGTAGAAAGGTAAGGCGGGTTAAATAATAATGTTTTACTGACTCATATCAAGAAAAAAATTGTAGTGTTATTACTATCAGTTTTAATTGTCTTTTGACAAATTGAAATATGTAATGTAAAGTGTTTAATTGAGGTAAGTTTATACTTGGGATAACTGGCTATTTGTTAAGTCTATAATAAACAAGTTAGGTTTGAGAAAGTTAGCATTTTATGCCTATTCATTCTATTTTATCAATAATTTAAAAGAGTCAGGGCAAGACAGAGAAAAGCCCGAATATAATCAGAGTTCTTCAAAGGTCTAGCAGAACAGGATCATTGAGGATCCTTCTAAGTTATCATTTTCTCTGAGTTTTCATTTCTCTCTTCTCCAATATCTCTTCCTCAGTTTTTTATTTTGCATATGCTCATTTCAGTCCTGGATAAATTTCTTCTTCTTTATGTTTCCTTCTTCTTCTTTTTGGTGAGAGATAAGGGATATATGGAAAGTGGTTGGAAAATAAAAATAAATTAAATAGCCAATGCACTTTGGGGGCCAGGTTCTGTTCTACCCAGCTTTGGTATCTCTCAGGATATGGCACTGTGCATTTCTGCTGGAAGACATTTGATTAATATTTATTAATTAAGATGATACAATAGGGGAGAAATTTCTGTAATCTCCTAAAGTTCCTTTTTTTTAAAATGCCTGAGTTTGCCGATCTCTCAGATTTGTAGGAATCCTGGGTAAATATTTACTAGGAATAATGTGAGATGGGTATAAAGAAAGGAAATTTCCTTCACTACTTTTACTAAATATACTAGATGCTGGATGCATGATATTTGTGCAACAGTAGGACTTCCTTTCCCCACCTCCAGCACTGGCTTCCCTCTGGCACTCAGGACCCAGACTTCCCTTGCAGCCCCGGCTTTGTCCAGAAGATTATCTGACCTAATTAGCATATTATGCTTTTATTATTATAGATATTGTAATATATTAGATAGTCCAAATGTAGAGACCCTGTCCATTTACTGGTGCAAAAGGTATATATATTTTAACGCATCTTTATCTGCCTTTCATTCATCTATAGCAGTGGTTCTCAACCTTCTGGCCCTTTAAATGCAGTTCCTCATGTTGTGACCCAACCATAAAATGATTTTTGTTGCTACCTCATAACTGTAATGTTACTACTGTTATGAATCATAATGTAAATATTTGATATGCAGGATGGTCTTAGGCGACCCCTGTGAAAGGGTCGTTCGACCGCCAAAGGGGTCGCGACCCACAGATTGAGAACCACTGATCTATGGCAAAGCAAGCAACCACTGAATGAAAAAAAAAAAATCACATGGTTCAAATAGGGGATGCCAGAAGTTCAAATGCAGTGCAGATACTAGTAGTGTGGTTTTCACTACATAGATTTTAATGAAAACACCTTACCTTTGGTATCAAAAATTCTGCAAAATTATAGAAATCAATTAGGTTAAGCAATGCAACATGGACATAGAGTTCTGGGTCTGAAGGGAATGCAGAAAGAGTAGTTATGGGAAGCAGTTAAGGATATTTTAGAAATTCATATCTGAATTTCTCTCTTTCAAAAATTAGCATTACTCATTTATTTTGTCTTTCAACAAGAGTTTATAAGGCACAGTGCAAAAATGAGCCATAGGGACACAGGTTCTGTCAGTACAGCAAGATGAAAATGTGGAAACTCAGTCTCAATTAAAATAGCTTACATTGTTCTCACTTCAAACACCAACCCCACATGAGGGAAATGTGAGCATCTAACCTCCTGTGTCTCTTCCACTTACCATCTCTGTCTTTCAATAGCACAAATCTCTCCAATTCTTCTTTTGTTTCTATGGGACCTTCCCTTAAATAAATTATGTCAATTACCTCCAGCCCAAGGCTTATAATAAAACATGATTATAAAGATAGACTGGAAAATTTTAGAACTCAACACATCCCTTTCTATAATTTCAGTGCCTTGGCTTTTGTGATTGTGTTCAGGCTCTGAGCTTCAAGTTAGTGTTTATGAAGGCAAGCACTAGACATAGTTCCTTTTCATTTCTTCTCACCATACACAGCAAAATGTGGTAATTATATCATTAAACTGGATGGGGCATGTTAACTACAAAGAGTTGATATTGTTACACAGTCAATCAGAGACAGAAACTGCATAAAATAATGAAATATAAAGAGTGATATGAGAAGAAATGTAGGTTCCATCTGAGGAATAACAGTTTGGGTATGTCATGCCTTCTTTTGAATAAAGAATGTCTCTCATAGAGAAAATGATATTAATCTTTAAGCTAAATTCTGAAAAGTTGAGTAGTCGTAATTCTATTTAGAGAGAATTACATATTCCAGGGGTTTGGGGGTTGGAGAAGATTTAGAATAAAAAGTATGTAGAATAGTTGCAGGGGAGAGTGTCAGGGGGCGATAAAGGACACTGGACAGAAACTGTGCCAGGAACTAGAGCTCCTAAGCAGTATTAGGGAGTTCATTGTATTAGGGAATTCTTCATTGGAGAGTATTGAAGGCTTTTCAGCAGGAATTGACTTACTCTGATGTGTATATCACACAGAGAGTTGTGGAGAACAGTGACCAGAGGCAAGGAATAGAAGAAGACAGTCTAGGAAAATCCTTGGGCAGCCATTACCGCACAAAAAGGATGAGTGGTAGCAGCAGGGGAGGGGAGAAATGTAGGAAACAAGAGAGATTTAAATGAGATATATTTTGTCCTTTTCATTTTGATTTTTTATAGCAGAGTTGAAAAAAATAAAAACCCAGATATTAGTGTAATGCATTACCAATTCTGAAAATATTTAACATGGTTCTTTTGGCAGAACTAGGGGCACTTCATCATTATTGACAATGAGGTGTCCAGTGTCTGCCTAACCCGAGAGGCCAATGGGCAGCTTTTGCAAATGGAGAAAAGTGAGGCTGAAGCAGTTGTGAGAGGCCTGACCCAACTTCTTGCAATGTCAAAGCTACAACTGAAATCTCTTTGCTTGTAATTATTTTTGACGTCAGAATGAGCCCTCTTCAAATTCAGAAGGAAAATCAAAATTATGCCTCATTTGTAATTATCCATCCATCTCTGCCCAACTCTAATAGCCGCAGGCAGTGCAATTTCAGCGTGGACTGAAATTCATTTGGAGGATCGAGTCTCGTGATTTTTTTCCTCAATCTCTTCTGCAGGGCCGATTTCTCTGTGGATTGGTTATGACAATGGCTTGACTTAAAGCAAAATCAAATAGAATAAAATAAAAAACTCAAGTTGTTCCTTTCTTTGCTTGCTTGTTCTGTACTTTACCTTCTTTTATAAAAAAATCAAATGAACTAAATGACAATTTTTGAGCCCTCCTAACTACAGTGCATACATCATTTTATTTAGGTATTCCAAAATAGATATTATTTATTAGATATAATAGATATTATGGTTATTAGTATCATCATTAGTTCTACTATGTAGGTGAGCAAACAAAGATTTCTAAAATCAAGTAATGTAGTGATGGGGGTAGTATCAACCTCAGTCCTCTCTGACTCAATATGACCACTAAGTTGTACACTTACACTCTCCATTCTCTTCCACCAGAATCATCATAATCATCATCACCACTACCACCACCACCGCCACCACCACCACCACCTTACTGTCCATATCACAACCTAAAAAGCAGAACTGCATTTTGGAAATGAACTTAGAAGCTATTCCTTGGGATGGAAAGGGATAATGCTTCAGATTATCAATTTTTCAACACATATGACCTTCTAGATCTGTGCTGGTTGCTAGAGCTGGGAATACCATTATGAATAAGTTTAGGTCTCATTATAATGTGGACACTGAAAAAGTTACACAGCAGAATGGCACTTGATGAGAAGGATGTATTAGGCTTAATTTCCATTCTAGGACTCTGTGTTACGGATCACAGGTGAAAATCCAAGTGGAACGCCCAAGTGGGCATAGCTGCTCCTCCTTGGAAGCTGATGGGAGTACACACCCACTTCCTCTTTCTGACTTGCCCTTGTGTTCCTGTCTCATCCCCACCTGTGAATAATCTCTTTCTAGCTTCAAATCCTACTCTGGAGGAAAGAATTCTAATCATCCCTGTTCTTGTGGGAAAATAACTCTCCATGAATAGTTCCATGTTTCTGCACAATTGGGGTTTTCTGAGCAAAGAACATTGGCACCTGGCTTAAATGAGGTTTGGCTAGTAACCCTCAACGTAGAGAGCTCCTGATTGACATAAATTCTAGTCTCTCCCCTAGAGATATGTGATGATAACCCAGGATGTTGGAGTAGAAACCTGTCCCCTTCTCTCCCCAAATATGAGCTTTACATTGCAGGGGAAATGTCCCTTTCACTCTCCACAGAGGCAGAGGGACAGATGGGAAAGCCATCTTATACAAGCTCCAAGTTTCATAATTCTAGGGTTTCTTTCCTGTGGTACAAACTCCAGTGTATGCAGAGGGCATGTCAGGCTCTCTGGATGGGGCAAACTGCTCTGTGAGCAAATGGTTTTCTGGATCCCTGATCTAAAAGTCTATGTTCCTGTGTGTGTGTGTGTGTGTGTGTGTGTGTACTTGTGCATATACGTAGATATAGATAGAAACATTACAGACGCTTCACATTTCCAAACAACAGTTATCCACATAAAGAAACATGTTCTCATGACTGCTTTCTAGAGTAATTCTTTTGTTCTACTATTCTTTGGGTTTCTATATGGAGACCCAAAAGGTGAGTCTACTATTACAGAGTATTGGTTACTGTCGCTACCATCTGTTTAAATACTCACTTCCACTCAACTGCTATAATGTCTAATATAAGTCACGTGGAGAAACAGATTTCTGGGAAGGAGAGAAAAGCTCAGAAGTATATTCCCTGGTCCAATGGCTCCAACTCTAACTGATGGCCCAGGATCTACTGTAAAAGTGAAATTCTTTATTGTTCTTTGTGGCCTGCTATTATCTCAAAAGATGTAGTAAGAGACTATTTTCTTCCCAGAAAAAAATCAGAAGGATTTTGCCGTTCTGGAGTGTTCAGACCCATTGGTAGGTCACAGGGGACGAGCCCGTGTGACCGTCCAACATGCTCCGACTCTGATTGAGTCTGCGAGATCATGAGCTCCTCTCTGTTCTCTTTTTCAAAGCAGATCAGAAGTGAAGGACTGGGGAATGTCATCTTTAATACCTGAAAGCAGGGAAGAACATTTCATATTTTAGCTACTTAGAGGGACTCCCACATGGAGTTTCCTTTTTTTTGCTATTTTTCTTTTATCTCCCCACAATCCCTTTTCAAGCCTCTTGTCTGGTGTTCCCTCCCCATGCTACCTATCAAGAAACTCTTCACATGACATGGAAATGCAGGCCTTCAATCTCCCCTTTCTTGTGCTTTGAAAGCTCTTCCCTGATGTTTGGGCAGCATGTTAACCATGGGTTTCCTGTGTTTAGGCTTTGCTGGCTCCACAGGGAGAGAGAAAGTGGGGAGCTTAATCTCTTGAGGGAAACAATGATGATGGGTGCTACTGTTCGAGTTCAGACTTCCAACGAGTGGAGACTGTCACTAAAGCAAATATATTTTTCTACTGCAAGTATGATTCTTTTTTTCTTCTCTGAAGGTAACACTATTTCACATGGGGAAATAATTCCTATTAGCATGATTTTGACCCTACTCATTTTAAAGAAATAACTTTGGCATCACTGTTTGAGGAACATGTATGTGCTCTGTCCTCTGTCTCAGTGGACTGGACAGTGAAATGTTTCCCAAATCAATTCTTCCCAAACACGACTGGCATAAATTCCCTTGATGTAGAGGGAAATAGAACTACATGAGTAATCACTCTCAATAGACTTACATATTCCATAGGATTCCTCTCTCGCATCTGTTATTATAATCAAAACTATATGTGTGCACTAAGCTGATATTTGTAAATTGGGGTCGACGGCTTTAAATGTGTTTACTACTCAGTGCACTATTTTTCCTTTTTCTTTTTCTCTGTCTTCCAAACATTTTCTTTTGCATGGTTAAGTGATGGTTAACTGAAACAAAGACAAAATAGACAAAAGAATTTCCGCTTGTTCCTTTGTCTCTCAGTGGCTTGCTGTGCTATAAATGTATTTAATCTAGACCAAACTGTGGAGGTAAAAACTAATTTAACAGCCATCAATCACAGGCAGCAGGCCTGCAAGAGGAGCAAATAAAAAAGTTGGTTCTCTTATGCAGGCCTCTCAGGAAAACAGAGTGAAACAGTAGATACTCATATATTTACAAGATGTCTTCTAATCCTTCGGCCAAGTTGCGCATACTTTGAAACACTATATATCCCATTTCCACTTACAGGATGCCACCTTGTATTAAAAAGTGTTTGACTGGCAAGTTAGCCAAAATATTTAATAAGAATTAAATACATAAGATGCTCATTACAAGAGCATCTTACTATGAAATTCAAATTCTAATGAAATAAAGCCTCCCTGTGTAGAACTAAGCACATGCTTCTCTTAGCCCCAGAATAATGCATGTGGCTATGACTTCCTGCCTTTTCGTGTGAAACTGCCAATCCTGTTGTCTATTAAGTCCTTCCAGAGGCTCCTCAGTTTACTTTAATTAAAAAGCCAAAGTCAGACAAGTCCATGGCTTACTTTTCTGTGTTACTCCTCCCATATGAACATCACCGACCCTCTTTGCTCATCTTCTTGTTACTTACTGGGCTCCAGACTCCCTGGCCTCCGGTTTTACCCTCTCACACAGCAGGTGCTCCAACCTCAGAATCTTTAATGTTCTCCACCCCCTGAGCCAGGCACAGTTTTCTCTAAGATATGGACATATCTCCTTCCATAGAACTTATCATCTAATAGTCTCTACATTTTCCTTAAACATCTTTTTTTTTTGTAGTTCAACTTCCCCTGCTAGAATGAAAGGGGAATACTGTTTTATTGTTTGTTTTAAAAATAGATTTTTATTGATTTCAAAGAGGAAGGACAAGGGAGAGAGAGATAGAAACATCAATGATGAGAGAGAATCATTGATCGGCTGCCTTCTGCACACCCCCTACTGGGATCAAGCCTGCCTCCCAGGCATGTGCCCTGACCTGGAATCAAACCATGGCTCCTGGTTCATAGGGTGGCACACAACTACTGAGACATACTGGCTGGACTGAAAGGGAAATAGTTTTGTTTAATGTGGCATCCCCAGACCAGTGACCAACATGTGGTAGATATACAATAAATATTTTCTGAATAAATGAATGGATGTGAAAGTAGTATGTTCTGCAGAAGCTATAAGTGGGTAATTTGAAAATAAATTGAGTATAAAGGTTACTTGGGGAAGAGGCTAAAACCCTACGGTGAATAGGCTGAAGCACTGCAGACAGAATTATACTAATCCAGACACTTGATTTTAGCTTGCACCAGCTATTGAACATATTGGTTCTTGTCAGGGGATGAAATAAGGAACAGAGTAAAGGAGTCAGAGATTGATTCATTCATATATTATGGTTTCTAAGGGAACCGGGCAGTGTGCAAGGCTCGAGGGATATAATACTAAATAGGATCTAGTCTCTGCTCTTACCAAGCTCCTAGAGTGCTGGGAAAACAGATAATAAAACAGTTCATTCCAATTCAACACTTTCAGTAGTATGTGTGCTGTATAAGCAAAGTTCTGGGAAAGAAAGGAGGGCCAATAAGCTGACCTGCCTGTAGGGTTTTGGGAAAGCATTACAAAGGCAGTTAAATTTTTTTTTTTTTTAAGAATGTGTGCCTTTTATTTTATTTTATTTTTTTATTATTTCATTGCTTAAAATATTACAACAAGTGATAGATAAGTATTACAACAGATGATAGATAAATTTTATCTGGATTTTTGTTTCAGACAATTTCAAGGACAAGTAATAGAAAATCCAATTAGACTTAAGCAATCAAGGAAATTTATTGGCTCAAGGAGCTAAAAACACCCAGAAGTAGAGAGAACTTAAGAGCTAGGGATCAAAACCCTCTGTGAGTCTCTCAGGTCTGGACTTTCCTGTGTGGTAGCTTCATCCTCAGGCCAGCTTCTCTCAGATCTCAGAAAGGCTCCATCAGTAGTACCACATCTCATATCTGCTACCCTACTGCCAGACCACCCACATCTAGAGTTGGTTTTCCTCTAACTACTGAATAACAATGCAATGGTTAATCTAGCTGGACCACCTAAGGCCACATGAAATTAAAAAAAAAGGATAAAGGAGGTGGAGATTACTCAATAAGGACATTGTATAATCTTTAAACAGTCATTGTGACCAGGAAATAATGCGGGTTCACTGGTGTACATCTGGGTTACTTGCTCATCCCTACACTCATCATTGGAGCAAGGGGAGTAAACTAGGGTCTCAGGCTTATAGCAATAAAGGTCCATCTCTGAATCCATGTGTAGCAGTCATCCTCCCCAATCACACAGGAGTTACACAAATGGTAAATGAACTTAGAAATGCTGGCATAGCAACTTCAATATGCCTCACGATCTTCAAGGATGAGTAAGAACTTTCCACAGAGATGACAGAGAAAAGTAATTGTAGAGATAGAAGGAACACTATATGAAAACTCATGGAAATATAAGTGTATCATTGTGGGAAAAATTTGCTGGACATGGGGGCAGATTGACTGTTTGGAAATAAATGCACAATGCACTATAGACAATTTGAAATTATTTATCTATCTCATAGAAGGAAATAGGATGATTTTTAGGATAATTTAAAGTTTTAGATATGTTTAAATCAACTAAACATATATCAATTGACTACCAATGATCAGCAAGGTATGAAGGAACTCACAGAAACAGAACTTATGGTCCCTGTTCTCCAAAAGCTCTGGAGACGGTCAGGAAGTAGCAATCCACAGTACTTCATTGTCCAGCCATGTGTCACTAAGTCTAATTTAGAAGTCAGATAAAGTTCTGTGAGAACAAGTAGGTAAATAAAAACTTCAGAGAAGAGGCAAGCACCTGGAGAAACACTGAAAGATGAATCCATGTGGAAGAGGCAGAAGAGAGCAAAAGACATTCTTCATGAGAATGCATGTGTTGAAGCAGAAGGTTAAATAAAAGCATTGCATGAACAGGAATGAAGAAAGTGCCTGTTCAGTGTATATATACCTGGGTGGGCAAAAGTAGTTTTACAATTGTTCATATGGAAAAAGACACACAGGTTATGATGATTACAATAGCTGTATTAATGCAAAAGAAAGTCACAATGCAACTGTAAACCTACTTTTGCAGCCAGTCCCGTAATGAGCAGCCATGTAGGAATTGCAAATGATAAGACTAAAGATTTTAGTGTTTTCAATCCAAGCTATGGATAATTCAATTATTTGTCCTGTACTCACTTTTCTCATTTGTACACCAGGACAAGCATCTACTTATTACACAGTAGTGCACTAAAGAGCTAAGAGATTTGAATATGTGAAGTGCCCCATAGTAAGAGAGTTTGTGACCAATACATTTAGTTCCTCCCCTTCCTCTTCTGATGAGAATAAAGAGGAAGAATCCCATGATGATATTGAATGAAGAGAAGGCCAGATTTTAATTACTCAATAAGAGCAATATAGAGAAAGAATAAAAACGACTTTTTTTTTTTTTTTTTTTGGATAGCACCAAAACTGTACATTGTGAGACCAGTGGTATTAATCTTCATAAACTGTTTATAAAATTGTTAAGAATAATGAGCCAAAGGCCATTGATATATTTTCCACCATAATGGATCTTAATGTATCATATGTGAGCCATATAATTGGCCAAATATTGATAAATTTTTCCCACTCTCCAAAAGTTAACTTTCCTACTATCTATATATAAAAAAAGCCAGAGACCCATAACAACCTAAGGACTGGTCGCTATGACACCTACTGTGGCCAGCAAATCAGTCTGATCCAGGCTGAATCACCCCCAACACCCAGCCAGCAAACCACCTTGGCTGGCAGAAATTTGGGGTCCTTGGTCTGTCTCGGGCAGCTGCATGGGCAAAGCTATCCTTTGGCAGAATTGGACACGGGATTAGGGTTCTGGAGTTGGGGATGGGGTAGGGAGGCTTTTCTGGTGGCCACAGCAGTCCATGCAGGCCATGCACAGCACCTGGGCATCTGGCCCCCTGGGCATCTGTGCATCAGAACAGCGGCAGGAATAGGGGCTGCTGGGTGCAGGGGGCAGTGGCATACAGGAGCCAGGAGGTGCGAGGCCCAACGATGTGGGTTCTTATTATGCCTGCTCGGCTCAGCAGCACCAGCAAGTGGGCCATGATGTGCAGTGGGGTGCTGGGCCACAGACAGGAGGGGAAGCAAGCCAGGAGGGCAGGTAACCATGCCAGGCAGAGCCCCTAAGAGGCAGCATGGACTGGGGCTGGAAATCCTGGTGGGGTGGGCGGGGCTGCAGCCTCATACCTTTTCAGCCTTGGCCTTGGAATTCAGAGGTCAGCCCCACTTCAAGAGAGAGGACATGGCAGAAAGTGGCAAAGCCACAGGAGGGATAGAAAATGTTCATCTTCAGGAAATACAGCTGCCATAGTCTTCCGTAACTATGAACAGATAATCTTTGGTCTTGGTTCTATAGACGAGGAAGCTGAGGTTCAAAGAAGGGTGCCTTCCACAACACCTCACCCACTTCTCAGACCTGACCCTGTGCAGCATTGTTTTTGTTGAAAGTAGAGGATCCAAAAATGTTTTTAGATCTTTGTTATTTTAGGCAGGAAAGAATTTAGCACAGGGAATTGGTGCTTGGGAAATCATTGGAAAGCTGGAGGTGTGGGTATTAGGCTGGGCCCTCAGGAAAGACTCCCCATCCAGTGGGAGGGCTGCCCCTCAGCCACAACTGAATTCTAGGACACTCTGGCACAGCTGTAACCCAGGGATTAGGAAACTGCTGCCCTTACAAATGCCCTTCAGCTCCCACAAAACAAGTTACTGGGCACTGCCTCTGCCACACCTGCCTGTGGACAGTCTAGATTCCGCTGTAGAAAACTTCCATATCTCTACAAACATGATCACCAACGGCAAACAGCCCAAACTGCGGGAAGATGCCTCTGCCCCACTTCTCTCAAAATATTGTGCAAGCACACCTAATTGGCAAAACCAAATTCATATCCAGAAACCTAGCTGCAAAGGAGTTTGGGCAATTTCAGACTTTTGTCTAGGAGTGAGATCTTGCAAGTATACCTCATATGCCTGATATTGATAAAAATGGGTCCCAGCTGGTGGGGCTCAGTGGTTGAACATCCATCTATGAACCAGGAGGTCACAGTATCATTCCTGGTCAAATTTTGGGCTTTATCCTCAGTAGGGGTGTGCAGGAGGCAGTTGATCAATGATTCTCATCATTAATGTTTCTATTTATCTCTCCTTCTCCCTTCCTGTGAAATTAATAATTTTTAAATGGCGTCATGCTGCATATACCTATGTTATAATGAATTTTTCACTTCATAGATCACTAATGTCTTTCTTGTTAAAAACATACTTAGAGCACATTATTTATTTATCATTCATTTTAATCTCAAAGAGAAGGGAGGGAGAGAGAAGCATTGTTCTGTTGTTTCCTGCACTCACTGGTCTGTGTATTAAATCTGCAACCTAGGCATGTGCTCTGACTGGTAATCAATCCACCACTTTCTGGTGTATGGAATGATGATATGCTGGTAGCCTAACCCCAAATTCCAGCCTCCAGAACTGTGAAAAAAATATATTTCTGTTGTTTAATCCACCTAAGTTTATGATATTTTGTTATGGCCCTCTGAGCTGACTAATCTATACTAATAAAAAGGTAATATGCTAATTAGACCACATCGACCAGGCATCTTCCAGTTGTCCTTCCAGACAAAGCCACAATGGCAGAGACTGAGTCAGAGGTGGTTAGGAGCAATCAGGCCAGCAGGAGAGAGCAGTTATGTGTGGTCAGGTAGGCATGCAGAGTGTTTAGGGGTGATGTCCGACTGTGAGATCAGGCCTAAACTGATAGTCAGACATCCCCTAAGGGGTCCCAGATTGGAGAGGGTGCAGGTCAGGCTGAGGGAACCCCCCCTCCCATGCACAAATTTTGTGCACCAGATCTCTAGTTTTTAGTTAAAAATATATTAAGTATATTAAAGTTTACTTTTTTATTAACATTGACTCTACCCCTTCTCCAGCCTCAACATGTCTGCTATCTTACATTTTACTGTATCTAACACTGAACATCTCTTCCTAGGCATCTGAATATTTTTACCTAAGGCAGCACAACCACTAAGATACTCTAGTTCAAAAATGTCTTGTCATCCTTAAGTGAATAATTCCTGACACTGATTGGTGTCTGTCTTTTGTGTTTATCTCCTCTGCCATTGCCCTTTTCCAGGTCACCTCTACTCTGGGAGACTAAAATAGACCCAGTCTATTCAGTGTGGTCTGTACCTTAGCCATCTGATCCCTTTGTCAATGTTGCCAGACTGGTACTGCCAAGATGGCACCATCATCATGGCATTCCCCATTTTAAATACCTAAAGAGTTCCTGAAAGGTCAAGTGTAGGATACACACTTATTTTTAAATGGTATGTTTGCATTCGGTATTTATTGCTGTATAAATAAATCATTAGTTTAAAATGATCAACATTAGTTATAAGTCACAATTTTCTGTGGGTCCAGAGTTCAGAAGCAGCTTGGTTGGATGGTTCTAGCTTAGTCTTTCATGGGATCGCAGTCACACTATTATTCCAGCCCGATTGGTGTGGCTCGGTGGTTGAACATTTATTTACCTATGAACCAGGAGGTCACAGTTTGATTTCCAGTCAGGGGGTCAGGGCACATGTCCAGATTGTGGACTTGATTCCTAGTTGCGGGGGGGGGGGGGGGTGCAGGAGTCAGCCAATCAATGATTCTCTCTCATCATTGAAGTTTCTCTCACTCTCTCACTCTCCCTTCCTCTCTGAAATCAATAAAAATGTATTTTTAAAAAAATGTTGCTCCGTATCCCTGTCACCTGTAGGCTTAAATGTCCCTGGGTAATCCACTTTGAAGATGCTCCACTCCAGCAGCTGGCAGGATGGTGCTGGCTTTTGTCAGGTGCCTCCTTTCCTCTCCAGGTGGGCTTCTCAGTGAGGTTGCTTGAGTGTCTTCACAACGTGAAATCTGGCTTCCCCCAGAGAGAGATGGATGCAAGAGGGAGAGAGAGCCAGGCAGTAGTTGTGTCCTTTTGGTGACTTTGCAAGTCACACAGTAAGTCACTTCTGCTGCATTTTATGGCTAGTCAGGAATCATAAAGTCCAACCTACATTCCTGGGGAGAGAAATTAACCATGGCCTTTGGAAGGGAGAGCTGTCAAAGAATTTGCAAATCTACTTTAAAACCACTATAACCTTAATTACATTTTCTAGGAATATGCTCAATGCAACATTTTTCCATTTTCAGCACCTCTTTAGATAAAATACCTCTAAATTTAAAGAAATAGGCCCCACTGTTAATCTGAACAAAGTGAAGCAAGTATATTATTTT
>PVJC01012295.1:0-39895 GCA_004026665.1 Murina feae | reverse complement strand
CATCCATAGGTGTACGATTTTTGTCCAGTCTCTTCCCACACCCTCAACACTCCTTTCCCTCTGTGAATTGTCAGTCCACTCCCTTTCTATGCCCCTGATTCGATTCTATTCACCAGTTTATTCTGTTCATCAGATTTTTTTTTATTGACTTGATTTTTAGGTTCATTTGTGGATAGATATGTATTTGTTGTTCATAATTTTTACCTTTATATTTTCTTCTTCCTCTTCTCAAAGGATACCTTTCAGCATTTCATTTAATACTGGTTGGGTGGTGATGAACTCTTTTAGCTTTTTCTTGTCTGTGAAGCTTTTTGTCTGACCTTCAATTCTGAATGATAGCTTTGCTGGGTAAAGTAATTTGGCTGTAGTTGCCCCCTTGTAGGCAACTAACTGCTTTTCTCTTGCTGCTTTTAAGATTCTCTCCTTGTCTTTTTCCCTTGGCATTTTAATTATGATGTGTCTTGGTGTGGTCCTCCTTGGATTCCTTTTGTTTGGGGTTCTCTGCGCTTCCTGGACTTGGAAGTCTATTTCTTTCATCAGGTAGGGGAAGTTTTCTGTCATTATTTCTTCAAATAGGTTTTCAATATCTTGCTCTCTCCCTTCTTCTGGCACCCCTATAATTCTGATGTTGGTACGCTTAAAGTTGTTCCAGAGACTCCTTACACTGTCTTCATATTTTTGGATTCTTTTTTCTTTTTCCTTTTCCAGGTGGTTGGTTTTTGCTTCTTCATATTTCAAATCTTTGACTTGATTCTTTCGATCCTCTAGTCTGCTGTTGGATCTCTGTATATTCTTTATTTCAGTCAGTGTATGCTTAACTTCTAGCTGGTCCTTTTTCATATCCTCGAGGGTCTCACTAAATTTATCAGCAGTCTCTAGAAAATTCTTGAAAAACCTTATAACCGTGGTTTTGAACTCTATATCCAGTCATTTGCTTTCCTCCATTTCTTTCTTTTGTGACCTGTTTCTTTGTCTCTGCATTTTGGCTGCTTCCTTGCATTGACAGAGTGGTTTTAATCAGCTGTGTCTATGGTGGGAGAACTTCTATGCTGGAGACACCCTTATGGGGCAAGATTTGCTTCAGTGGGGCTTTGGTGCCCACTGAATCTGCCCCCTGACTGTGTCCCTTATGAGTCTGAGGAGTTGTAAACTGAGTGGTTCCACTCTGACCACTGGGTACACAGTCTCTTGGAACTCCAAGGAGGTGCTATTTTCGCTTCTGCCTGAGGCTTCCCAGCCTTTTATATGCAAAAGCCTCTGCAGCAGCTTGGATGGGGTGGGGTTTTGGGGAATCTACAGGGCGGAGCAACAAGCTATGGCCAATTCTCAGCCTTGCCCCTTCAGCCCTGCCCTAAGGGGCACCGGGTCTCAAGCTGCTCTGGAGTTCCTCCCAGTGCCAGACAATCCAGCTCCTCCCCTTATGATTCTGAGTCCCCAGAAACTAGCCTGGAATTGGAGTTCAGAGCCGTCAGGAGCCTGTGCCTCCCTCCAGTATGAAATGCTGCCAGCCCTTTCCTCGAGCCCCTTCACGCATGCTTCCATACCTCTACACTTTATTTCCGCACCTCCTCTGCGTCTCAGTCTCTAGTTGTAGAATTTCCACTCAACCAGCCTTCCTGTGGGTCTGGGTGGTGTCCATTTTTTCTTTTCGTTGTGGTTTTGAAATGGTTGTGCCCAGCAGCAATTCCAGTGTTCATCTATGCTGCCATCTTGGTTTTTTTCATAGACTTTTTCTTTTAAGGGTAAATATTACTACAGTGGATAAGCTAAACTTGTTGAATTAATGAATGCAAGTCTAGAAACCTGCAGGATAGCACTTTGAAAAGCTATTTTAAGATAGTTTTTTATGGGAAAGGTCATAACTTGCTCAAGCAACTGAATTAGGCTCAGGAAAATCAATTATTGTATCTATACAGGTTTCTTTGTTTTCACTTCTCACCCTCAAACTAAAAAGTGGCTAATTCCTTTGTGAGGTATCAAATTCTGAACAATCTGCCCAGCTGTGTGGCTTAGTGATTGAGCGTCAACCCAGGAACCAAGAGGTCACCAGTTCTGGTCAGGGCATATGCCCGGATTTCAGGCTTGATCCCTGGTAGAGAGTGTGCAGAAGGCAGCCAATCGATGATTCTCATCATTGATGTTACCCTCTCCCTCCCTCTCTGAAATCAATAAAAGTATACTTTTTTTTTAAATTCTGAACAACCATTTTTTTAAAATTCTGGAGTGCCTATGTGTGGTCAGCGTGGTCTCTACTGTCCGTTGGGTGAAGCTGAGTAGGATACTCAGACATAATGTGAAGGTTAAGTGCTTCCTGTGAGGGGGACGATCAGCTGGCTTGGGCAGGAACATAGAGAAGATTGCTGGGCTGAGAAGGGAAAAAATTGAGATGGTCAGCAGGGGAAGAAATAAATAGACAACGAAGACTTTTTGACAATGAGATCTCAAGAAAACGACAAGGCAAGGATTAGGGAGGTATCAGAAGCAATAAGGGGGAGCATCTCTTGAAAATATGTGAGCAAAGGCTATCATTTCAATTGCAGATTCTCGGTGTCTCTGGCCAGAGGTTATCTGCCTGAATCTTAAAGGACTGACTAATCCTCAAGGCACTGCCTTCATCCTCTGAAGCCTTAACCAAAGAGCCTTGTATTTTCTCCGTGAGGCAAAAGGGGCGTTTCCATGACTAGTTCGGCCCTCACAAAGAAATTGCTTTGAATGGGCAAGGCAGTGGTGAGAGAAACTAAATTGGGCTAAGTTCGATACATTTCCAAACTTGCTCCATTGAATTCCAGAACTAGAGTATGTTGGTAGTCAGTGGGACTGGTGATGTGTTGGGGTCATCCTGTGTTGCTCCCCCAGGCCCTACCCAGGAGCGGATGGTAATTCAGATGACTGTGTGCAGGCTGACTTCACTGTCCTAAGGTCTCATCTGGTGGGTGGAGAGCGTAAATAGGGGGTGAGAAGATGGTAATCCTCGAGGCTGTGTCAGTCTTACTAAAAATCAGGCAGATTATCATCTTAATTGCAGGGAAGTTGATCAGTTTGAATTAGAACTCAGCCAGTGGCAGGGCCATGCAGACAGAGGCCAGTCCCCAAAAAAGTGGGTTTTGCCGACTGTCAGGACCCCAACCACAGGGGCAGGAGTCAGAAACAGGCCCCACATTCAGCGAACAACTTGGGCAGGAGGAAAGATAGAGGCTCAGCTATACGATTTCGATTGAAGACAAGAGCCTGTGAGAGTGGTGGCATTTGGGTTTATACCACATTTAGGACAATGAAAGTAATACATTCTAGCTATTGGTGTGATGAACACTAAAACGCCAGGCTGCTTGGATTATTAGCTCAAAACCTGGTGTGGCTAAATGTGCAGTTTAGAGAGAACCTGCTACTTACAGCAGTGCAGGGCCGAAATGCGGGGTTAACCACAGGTGGTTTGAAAAGATTTATTAATCAAAAATATCTAGGCATTCTAATATATTTAATATGTTTTGTTAGAGCCAGCCTAATTTCACATTGCATGAAATCAAATTCAGAGGAAATCAGGATTTGGAATAAAATAAGAACTCTGCCATGCAAATGCTAAGCCTTGAGCTCTGCTGTTAATTTTCCTGTTTAGGAACTTGGTCATGTTTAGGGTTTGGTTGCCTGGCCCCCTCCCAGCAGTCTGCAGATAAAAGTCACTTTAGGAAACACACCCAGAGGTGCAAACTGTGGTCATCCACAAGCTTTCCCGGGCATTCAGCATTGCT
Source organism: Murina feae (assembly GCA_004026665.1). Classification (NCBI taxonomy): domain Eukaryota; kingdom Metazoa; phylum Chordata; class Mammalia; order Chiroptera; family Vespertilionidae; genus Murina; species Murina feae. Next base: position 36,149 of record PVJC01012295.1, on the reverse strand, counting down.
CCAGAAGGAAGGCATCGATCAGACCCTCAAACCTCAGAGGGAAGGCAAGGCAGGGGACCGTGAAGGGGCGGCGGGGAGGTGGTGGGAGATCAACCAAAGGACTTGTATGCATGCATATAAGCATAACCAATGGACACAGACATTAGGGGGGTGAGAGCACAAGCGGGGACACATATGTAATACCTTAATCAAGAAAGAAAAAAATGTTTAAGAAGGGGAAAAAGATCATTTAGCTGAGACTGAAGGAACAACTTTAAAGAATGGCTCTTCTCATTGGGACTGCTTCCAACTGCAATTACAAGCCTATGCTTTTTCTTTACCCCATCCCCTGCCTTACCCCCACCCCTAACCCTGCCCCATCATCGGATAAAACTCAGTCAATTCCAGGAGATGGATGTTGCTTCCTGTGTAAAATATTCTGGCTTCTAATTGAATGGACATTGCAGGAGTATATAAAAATAGTTCTGTTCTCCACACAAATGAATTCATTTAAGCAGTGCACAGTTTCGATTTCTTACTGTCTTTTGGAGGGTAGAGCATTAGGGAATTTAAAGGTATCATTATTGTATGAAAACTGCTGAATAAGGAATACCTAAGTGGAAACAACTGGCTGAACTGCCCGGGTACATCTGAGATAAGGGAGCACATTCTTTATTGTGCCTGAAACTTGTTTCCTATACTAGGATGGTCCATCCCTTGCTTACAGAGGAACAACAACTTAACCTTAAGCACACAAGGTTCCATTATTGTTGCTGTTTGCTCTTCATTTGCAATTGTATCCTTAGACAAGGATGCTTCTTGGGGACTCCAACCAAAGGATTAAAAGATTCTGATAGCTAGGGGGAAAAAAAGTCTTTGTCTTTTCTGTGGGAGATCCTGCGCTGTTGTGAATCTGTATTAAGAGACTTTGTTCACGTACAGTGCATGAACTTGTCAGAACTTCCTTCTAATAACAAAAATCATTGTGGACATTGCTTGAGTAACTGATTTTTGGCTTATCGAATTTTTCCCTTTGTACATATATTTTAATACATTTTATTGATTTTTTACAAAGAGGAAGGGAGAGGGACAGAGAGTTAGAAACAGTTGAGAGAGAAACATCTATTAGCTGCCTCCTGCACACCTCCTACTGGGGATGTGCCCGCAACCAAGGTACATGCCCTTGACTGGAATTGAACCTGGGACCCTTGAGTCTGCAGGCCGATGCTCTATCCACTGAGCCAAACCGGTCAGGGCTCTCTTTATATTTTCTAAGTGGATATTTTAAAACACCTTTTCTTTACTAACATATTTAAACTTTAAAAATATTGTGAAGTTTAGGTTAGATATCTCAGTCACCTTTTAAATATTTGGCTCTTGGACACCCTGGCCAGGTAGTTCCGTTGGTTAAGGCACCACCATCCAGATACACCAAGGTTTCAGGTTCAATTCCTGGTCAGGGCACATGCAAGAGTCACCCAATGAATGCATAAATAAGTGGAACAATAAAGTGATGTTTCTCTCTTTCTTCCTTTCTCTCTCTCTCTCTCTCTCTCTCAGATAAATAAGTATTAATATATATTTGGACCTTGGTGTTTACAGTGTCTTGAGAGCAGATGGCTTTCCAATTAACCAGTTTTAGAACCCACATGCCTGGATCTCTTAACCACAATTGTGATGTGGTTAAGGAGGCACCTCTCTGAGGTTTGTCCTAGGTTCCGTTTGGGGGATTAATTTAGCTTCAGAATGGAACTTTTTCCAAAGACTTTTTAAAATTAACATTTACTTGTATTTTCATAGCCTTTGCCCTAAGCTGAGCTGCAAAGTCAGGTGCAGATTTCATCTTTGATTACATACACATGTGGTCCAACAATAAATGATATTGTACTGCAGCTCTTGGCAGTTCAGGCAAATGAAAATCAGAAAGTGCCAGGAACCAATTTAAATGTGACCTTCAGGAAGCTATTAAAATAGAAGTTATGACAACACTGATCGTAGAATTGAAAACTTTTTCATATCTAAAGAGACAGGATATGAGGCATTTGCATGCTCTGGTTCATGATCATTCCAAAATTTCCGATTCCAGCTAAACCAACGACAAATTAGTCTGGGATTAGTTTGCTATGACATTCTTTGCATATCAGAATCAAGGGTCATATCAGAGTTTGGACAATTGATAGAGCACTTAGTAGTCTATGCTTCAGCGAAAGGTAAAAAAAAAAAAAACTTTGGTCATGTATTGTCCCCATTCTAAAGGCGAGAAAATGCAGCCAAAAAAATAAAAAGTTACTCCTTGTGTGCCCAAATAAACGGTAAAGTTTCAATATGTCACATCCTTGGGCCTCAGTAAAACCTCAGAGCCACTTCCTAGTTGAACCTGTCTTTTTATCAGAGTGCATTTCTAAATGCAGCTCACTGTTTACCTGGAGCCTTTTTATCTTCCTTCAGGCAGGGAAAGAGCAGAATCTCCTAATATAGTATAAAGAATAAATAATTCATGGCCATTCATTTTCTTTTTTAGCTAGATGGACCTGTTGAAAGCCAGTTGCTGGCCACACAAAGACCGCTTGCCATTTCTGACTACAACATAAATATTTAATTAAAACCTACTTTTACCCATTCCTCCTTAAGGCATAACGTACTCATATAACCTTGGGCTACACTTAGGCCATTTTCCAAATCCATCTGTTACTTGTCTGAGGCCTTTTGCACTCAGGAGGTGTCCCTGGTTGTGAAATGTCTCCAAGTGAATATGTAACCTTTTGCTACTGTTTTCAGAAGAGAATCAACCAGCCAGCCACCACCACGAGAACTGGAATTTGAAATAAAGTGAGAATTCTGTACTATTCTAAAGCTAATCCTTTCGGCCACAGTTGTTTCTGTAATGTCTTCGTCCTGTTTACTCTTCATTGCGTGGGGACTCCAGCAGTCTGCAGGTCACCGCGAAAAATGGAAGCTTGCCTTGGTCAGTGTGGCTCGGTTGGTTGGAGTGTTTTCCACCACGAAAAGGTGGCAGGTTCCAATGGACGCAAGATACAGAGGGTGGGGGTGGGAGCGTGGTGAGGGCATGTTCAGGGAGTAGGGGTCGGGGGAGGGAAGGCCAGGAGAAGGTCAATGGGGGGAAAAAAGGAGATATATGTACTATTTGTAATACTTTTAAACAACATTAAAAAAAGAAAGTGGCAGATTCAATTCCCAGTCAGGGCACATACCTAGGTTTTGGACTTAACCCCTTGGTCAGGACACATATGGGAGGCAACTGATCAATGTTTCTCTCTCAAATCAATATAAAATAAAAAATTTAGCCCAGATGGTGTTGCTCAGTGGTTGAGCATTGACCTATGAACCAGGAGATCATGGTTTGATTCCCAGTCAGGTCACATGCCTGGGTTGCAAGGCAGCCAGTCAATGATTCTGTCATTGATGTTTCTATCTCTCCTCGCTTCCTCTCTGAAATCAATAAAAATACATTTTTTAAATTTAAAAACAAAAAGCCCAGTCAGTGTGGCTTAGTGGTTGAGCATCAACCCATGAACCAGAGAAGGTTCCTCTCTAAAATAAATAAAAACATATTTTAAAATAGTATTTGAAAAAACTGAAGGCAGGGTTAAAAAAGGCTGCAATGCACACGCCTCTTGCTCTCCTTGGCATTCACATTGCTTCAGCAGTACCCTTGCTTTAAATTAAGAATTTGTCTTAAATATTCTTTAACAAATAGCAGACCAGTTCTTGTTTCCTGAGCCAACCTTCTGCTTGGATAGCTCAAAAGGTTTTGAAGAAAGTCATCATTTGATTCCATGGATTATGAAATCATACAAACACTTCTGTTATGATTAATGAGAGAATGGGTAGTTATTCTGTTGATTATATACAGATACAGGGAAACATGTCAGGCACCAAGTCATGTGCCCTGGGACAACTGGAAAAAGTAAAAGGTTGAAATGTCATAGTGTAAGTATAAGAACTAGGAACCTCGTAGAGATGGTGTATGGGGTTTGGTCAGTGCAAACAGGAAAGGAATGATTGACCTGGCATGTGAGAACAGGCTATGTAACTTTTGATTTGTTTCATTTTGTTTCGTTAATCCTTAACTGAGGGTATTTTTCCCACGGCTTTTCAGAGAGAGAGTGAAGGAAGGAAGGAGAGAGAGAGAGACACTGATATAAGACTGGCTGCCTCTCACACTCTCCCTGACCAGGGCCTGAGAGTGAACCGTTAGCCCAGGTGCCCTTGACCGGGAATGGACACATCGGTGCACAGGCTGATGCTCCAAGCACTGAGCGGCACCAGCCAGTGCCGGTTCCATTACTTACAAAATGATAAGAACCCAATTTTCAGCTTTATTCCTCACTAAAAAATAAAAAAGCTAATTCAAGCCAGCTGTGATTTAATGGTACTGGCATGAATAGTGAAACTCTTTGTTAAACTTCTTAAAGTAACAGTTGAAAGTAAGCGGCAGGGTCAGGGCCACTCCTGTCTTGCACTGTTCCTCGCAGTAACTACTTCAGTGCCATCTTCCCAGCTCACAGTGCTTCCCACTTGTAAAGGGACTATGCATTATTAACTTTTAACTTCAATTACTTTGAGCAAATGTATACTCTTTCAGGTCACGACAAGGGTTCTCATACTTTTACTACATACCTTCAAAACACTCTCAAATGAAAATGGTTTTACATTTTAAAATCCAAATTTAAATTGAGAGAATGATGAAGGGACTGTAAATCAGAATAGATGAAGCTTGGGGTAAGGAAGTAGGCTAGAACTCTGGAATTTTGCATAAACAAGGTATAGTTTACAAAATGATTGTAAGAAATTATACTTTGTAAAAATCTGTGTTACATAGTATAATGGATAATCTTATTTCAATATTATTTTACCCCTCTTCTATCCCAAGTCTTACCCTAAATCATGCTTCAGTTAGTCACCTTTCAAAGTGACAGGAGAGCCTTCACCGTTTCGGCTCAGTGGGTAGAATGTCAGCCCTCAGACTGAAGAAGGGTCCCGGCTTCGATTCCAGTCAAGGCCATGTGGCTTGGTTGTGGGATTCATCAGGAGGCAGCTGGTCGATCTTTCTCTCTCATCGATGTTTTTAACTCTCTATCCCTCTCCCTTCCTCTCTGTAAAAATCAGTAATATATATATCTATATGTATATTTATTACTTGATACAGCTTTTCCTCATCCTCCCAATTTGTGGGGCAGAACCCTGAGGGGATGAACCAGAACTCTGGGGCTCTATCTCGGATCACACAGACACTTAGGGGACCGTTGGCCTGACAAACCTTGGAATACTAGCTGAAGGCCCCACCCATGTTCATAAAGAAGGGAAAACATTTGGATTGCTTTTCTTAGTTCTCATGACAGATACCAAATAAAAACAAGATGTCTCGGATTCTCTTCATAATGAACTGGAATTCAGGGAAATTCACTTAAAATTCTTCTTTAAGACCCTGTACTATTTTTGGAAAAACAGGTTATGATAGATGCAGCTTAAGAAGGATGTAGCTGGGATGAAGTGACCAGAAACTGATGTGTAGCCGCTTTGGGAATAACGTCAGCCAACTCTCTCTGTTCTTGCTCAGTGTCCGACATGGTTTCTGGCATCAACTTCTTTGGGGGCATCTACATTGCTGTTAGGGGACTTGAGTTGGGCACTTTGATGCATAAAGACCTTTGTGGTTTCCCCTTTTCATTTGCAAATGTCGAATAGAGCTTTAAGAATGGGGATGTTGCCCTGACCGGTTTGGCTCAGTGGATAGAGCCTCAGTCTGTGGACTGAAGGGTCCCAGGTTCAATCCCAGTCAAGGGCATGCACCTTGGTTGCGGGCACATCCCCTGTAGGGAGTGTGCAGGAGGCAGCTGATCGATGTTTCTCTCTCGTTGATGTTTCTAACTCCCTATCCCTCTCCTCTCCTCTCTGTAAAAAATCAATAAAATATATTTTAAAAAAAGAATGGAGATGTTGTCAACCATAACGGGAAGGAATCAGGCATAAAATTTTTGAGGGTGAAGAGTAGATGAATGAGAGCTATCGAGGGCAGACATCTTCATTCTGGATGCCTACGAAGGTGCTATCTCAAACATTTGGGTTGGGGATGCTATAGTGAATTAAAAATGGTGAAATAAAGTTATGTTTTGCTCATTATCCTCTCTTCAAAGCAACTAAAAATAAAAAAGAAATGAAATAGAAGGAAAATTATCACCTCTAATGAAAGAACAGCCACAACTACCGCCAAGTAAGCATGCACCTCCACTCTTAGACCTTGAACAGTATGTACTTTTTCCCACAAGTGCCAGAGTCTTTGAAGGAATATCCTTGGTTAGAGCAATCTGGTAAACCATCAAAGACAGGCCACTGGAGCCCTCGCCAGATTGGCTCAGTGGATAGAGCATTGGCCCGTCGACTGAAGGGTCCCAGGTTCGATTCCAGTGCCCTGGGCCAGGCGTGTGCAGGTCGATCACATTGATGTTTCTCTCTCTCTGTCTCCCCCCACCCCCCACCCCCCCGCCTCTTTTTCACTCTCTCTAAAAATAAATGGGAAAAAATATCAGGAGAGGATTAACAAAAGAAAACAGGCCACTGGTGAAGCAATATTCTTGTAGAGAGCCAGTTTCTGTCCAGGAGGTGGAGCTGAACTGGAATAAATAAACTAAGCCATTCCTATGATCTCTAACCTCGCTTCTTACTTAAGGAGCAGCCTTAGAGGTGAAATGAGTGCAAGTGCTGCTGTGGTAGCAATAGGCAGAGGGCTTTGCATTAGTTCTCTTGAATCTTAAAATCAGAAGGGAGATGTAGTCCTAGAGAAAGGAAAGGAAAGAACAGACTGACTGAAAGAGCATTTGAGATGCCCAGCCGATGTTACTCAGTTGGGCCTCCTTTTAAGCACCAGGAGGTCATGGTCAGTTCCCTGTCTGAGCCCATGCCCTTGATCCCAGTAGGGGGCATGCAGGAGGCAGCCAATGGATGTTTCTCTTTCCCTCTCCTTTCCTCTCTAAAGCAAAGGAATAAAAACTCTTTAATATGTATAATGATTCCATTTTTCTAAAATTATTTCTTTCTATTTATTTAACCAGAAAAATTATCACCTTGCTAAAGATGATAATTTCTGGGTGGAGAATTTCAAGGGAATATTTTTCTTTTGTATGGTGTTTAAAATTTTAATTATAAGATACATTATTTTTCAAAAACAATAGAGGCATTTTTATTTATTTTATTTCATTTTTTAAATATACTTTATTGACTTTTTTACATAGAGGAAGGGAAAGGGATAGAGTTAGAAACAGCAACCAGCTGCCTCCTGCACACCCGCTACTGGGGATGTGCCTGCAACCAAGGTTCATGCCCTTGACTGGAATTGAACCTGGGACCTTTCAGTCTGCAGGCTGATGCTCTATCCACTGAGCCAAACCAGTTAGGGCAAGGTATTTTTTTAAAGAAATACCTATTTATTTTTGGATCCTGGGTTCAGTTCCGGTCAAGAGCATGTACCTTGGTTGCAGGCTCCTTCCTGGCCCAGACCCTGGTAAGGGCAAGTGCAGGAGGCAACCTAGCCATGTGTTTCTCTCACATTGATATTGTTTTCTATCTTTCCCTCTCTCTTCCACTCTCTCTAAAAACCAATGGAAAAATACCCCCAGGTGAGAATTAAGAAATATATATGTATTCAAATATATAAACAAAATTTTAGGCAAATGTGAAAAGGTACATTGACAAAAAATCATGACTTTATGAATAAATGTACTGAATGCCATTGAATTGTTTACTTTGGAATGAATACTTTTGGTTTATTTAGAACACGCAATTTATATTATGTGAATGTTCCATAATGAGATTCTTTTGAATAACAAACTGAGCTCTCTCAATAAAAAAGAGAGTTTTATTTATTGTGAAATGATCCACCAAAGGGTTTGAGTAATAAGCTCTGCTCATCCTAAATATTTCACAATCCACTAAAAATTTTTATTTACAGTAAATTATTAGGCACTCTGGTATAAAATAAGATGACCTATAAATGCACCTTTCCCCTCATGCAAAAAAATATTTTCACTTTTTAAGAAATGTGTTTTGAGAACTCACTGGCCCTAGGAGGGATCTCTGGTTTCCTAGGAAATTCAGAATTCTGAAGTGGAGGGCCTGCGGTCTGGTTCCCTTCCACTGAATTCCAAGGAAACGGGTAACTGCACGTGGCTCTAATAACGTTTTGCCATGAACATCTGTGGGAAATCTGAGGGCAGTCTCGTAGAGGGATGTTTAATTTGTAGGGCCTGCTGGCTCTTCACCCCCGGAAGTGTTAGGGCCCCTTCTGGTAAATGAAGTGAGTCTTTGACACTGTTTTCCTAAGGAGTCTGGAGAGCTCTAGGGATTGGTTGGAAGGCTGCCTCGCTTTTTAAGCTCTGGTTTGACTCTAACCCAGGTTAACCTTATGACCCCGAATTGTTTGTGTGAAATGAGGTGGTGATCTCAGTCTTGCCTGAAGGAAGCGCTTTTCACATGGAAATTGGCACTAATTGGTCTCCCTGTTGACAGGCACGGCTGAGGGGCCCTGTGATGAATGGGCGATGAGAACAGAAACTTAAATCACCCCACTCAGCTCAGCATGTTGGCGGGAGGACACACGGGGCAGCTACCAGTCCTCTCTGCAGCAGCATCCAACGTGCAGTCTACAGCAACCGAGCTGGGCCAGGAGGCCCAGGAGGCCCACCATCTGTGCGCTAAGAATACTTTTCATACGTCTGGCCCTTCTCTGTAAGGCAGTCTGGACACAGGAAACTTTTTCCGAAAAGGATCAAAGAGGAAATATTTTAGGCTTTGCAGACCATACAGTCTCTGCTGCAACCACTCGGTTCTGCTGACAAAAGCAGCCATAGAGAATACATACAGGAATGTGTGAGCCAGTGTTCCAATAAAACTTTATACTGCATTTCATGTAATTTTCACATCAAGAAATATTCTTCTTTTGTTTTTTACCTCCAACTATTAAACAATGTAAAGATCCTTCTTCGTTTGGAGGCCGTCCTTGAACAGGCAGTGGGCCAGATGTGGCTGCCACCCATAGTTTGCCCATTTCTGCTTTAGACCAGGCGTTGGAGATCTCTCTCACTCCTAGCCCAACCACTAACCAGCTGGGGGACCCTGGGCACTTGCTTCACTTCAGTTTAGGGCTCAGTTTCTTTATTAAGTCTGTTTTGACAGAATGGGAGGAACAGAAACAGATAAAGGAGGTTTTTGTTTTGTTTCGTTTTTTAGGTATTGTAATATTAGATTTCCTGATTTTATTATAGGAGCGGAAGTCAACCCACACAATGTTATATATGTGAATGGAAATTAGTTTAGCCTGGTGGGCGAGGCTGAGAGGTTGAGTGTGGTCTTATGAACCAGGAGGTTCACAGTTTGATTCCTGGTCGGGGCACATGCCTGGGTTGCAGACTCAATCTCCAGTAGGGGGCGTGCAGAAGGCAGTCCATCAATGATTCTCTCATCATTGATGTTTCTATCTCTCTTGCCTTCTCCTTCATCTCTGAAATCAATAAAAAATATACTTTAGAAAACCCAAAAACATTTAAAATGTTAATGTTTTTGTGACTTATTGGCAAGTACTTTTTTTTTTTAAATATATTTTATTGATTTTTTACAGAGAGGAAGGGAGAGGGTCAGAGAGTCAGAAACATTGATGAGAGAGAAACATCGATCAGCTGCCTCCTGCACACCCCCTAATGAGGTACATGCCCTTGACCGGAACCGAACATGGAACCTCTCAGTCCGCAGGCCAATGCTCTATCCACTGAGCCAAACCGGTCAGGGCGGCAAGTACTTTTTTATATACATTTTTTTAATTGATTTTTTACAGAGAGGAAAGGAGAGGGATAGAGAGTCAGAAACATTGATCAGCTGCCTCCTGCACATCCCCTATTGGGATGTGCCTGCAACCAAGAAACATGCCCTTGACTGGAATCAAATCTGGGACCCTTCAGTCCACAGGCTGATGCTCTATCCACTGAGCCAAACCAGTTAGGGTGGCAAGTACATTTTATAAGCACTCTGCTACCCACATGTACCTTATAAGTAAGAGGTGATGACTCAAGGTTCGTAATCATTTTTACTAAAGAGTAGAAAACAAGATCACCAACTTATCTACTACATTGATATGAAAACATATATATATATTAATGGCACAGTGCACAAAATTCATGCATGGGGGAAGGGGGTGTCTCTCAGCCCGGCCTACACCCTCTCTAATCTGGGACCCATAGGGATGGGGCCTAAACCGGCAGTCAGACATCCCTCTCTCAATCCGGGACCACTGGCTCCTAACCGCTCACCTGGCTGCCTGCCTGATTATCCCTAACCACTCTGCCTGCCGTCCTGATCATCCCCAACTCCCCCCCCCCCTGCTTCCAGCCTGATTACCCCCAACTGCCCTCCTGCAGGCCTGATCGCCCCCAACTGTCTCCCCTTGCCAGCCTAATTGCCCCTATCTGCCTCTGCCTTGGCCTCGCCACCACAGCTTTATCCAGAAGGATGTCTGGAAGGCCTCCCAATCTAATTAGCATATTACCCTTTTATTAGTATAGATTATTTATTTGTTTCATTATTTTTTTAATGCTCATCCAAGAATATTTCTCCATTGATTTTTAGAGAGAGAGGGAAAGACAGAGCGAAATATCAATGTGATTGATTACACATTGATATCAATCACATTGATTGGTTACCTCCTGCACGCATCCTGACCAGGGCCCCAGCCAGGGGAGTAGCCTGCAACTGAGGTACATGCCCTTGACTGGAATTGAACCCGGGACCCTCCAGGCCGATGCTCAATCCACTGAGGCAAACTGTCTAGAGCCTGTTTTGTTTTAATCCTCACGTGAGGAGTAAGGATATTTTTTCCATTGATTTTTAGAGAGAGTGGAAAGCAGGGGGAGGAGAGAGAGAAGAAAGAGAGAGGCACACATGGATGTGAGACACATCAATGGGTTGCCTCCCACAATGGCCCTGACACAGGATCGAATTGGCAACCTAGGTATGTGTCCTGACCAGGAATCAAACCTGAAGTCCTTTGGTGCATGAGACGATGCTCCAACCAACGGAGCCCCTTGGCCAGGCCACACACTGGTATTTTTTTTACCCTCCCCCCCATACCTCCACCTTTAATGGAGGGTGGGAGGGGAAGGTGGAGGTATTTTAAAAGCATATTCATTGGAGGGATAAGGACACATATACAATACCTTAAACAATAAAAAAAAAAAAAAAGTAAAAGTGAGCCCTAGCTGGTTTGGCTCAGTGGATATGTACTAGAATAGAAAACTTAGAAAACAAAGGCTAAGATAGATTAAAAATCAAAGACGTAACTGTAACTGCTAATTGCTTAAAACTGAACTTGCAGAAATCAAGGGTCTAGTCGGACACTTTCCAGCCAGGCATAACTCTCACTCCCCTTTCTCGGTACCGGTTTCTTTGTTTTGTAATGTTTGACTTGTTCACTCTGCCAGTTCTAAGAAACAGCCAGCAGCGGCTCTTTGTGATTTGTGAAAATAAAAGGCTTGCGGAATACCTGGTCCGGGCTGCAGTTCCGAGGCAGGCTCCCTGTGAGGAGGGACGGGCTGCAGTCGCTGGCCAGCAAATGAAGGCTCCTACATTCTACCCTTCGGCTCTGGGTGGTCGTCTCTTGCGGGTTGCCCCATAACAGACAGAGCATTGGCTGGAGGACAGAAGGGTCCCGAGTTCGATTCCGGTCAAGGACACATACCTGGGTTGCGGGCTCGGTCTAACCTGCAAGAGGCAGCCGATCAATGAGTCCCTCTCATCACTGATGTCTCTACCTCTCTCCTCCTCTCCCTTTCTCTCTAAAATCAATAAAAATATTTTCAAAAGTTAAAGTGAAAAATAAGAAGAAAAGCATAAATATTTCTTCATAAATCGTATTTCATGTATTCATTTTTCCTTTTGTTCTTTCAAATTTAACTGAATCAAATATTCAATGTTCATGTTTGTTTGTTTGTTTATATTTTTAAAAATTGATTTCAAAGAGAAAGGGAGAGGGAGAGAGAACCATCAATGATGAGAGAGAATCATCAGTCAGCTGGCTGCCTTCTGCATGCCCCACACTGGGGATCGAGCCTGCAGCCCAGGCATGTGCCCTGACCGTGACTTCCTAGTTCAAAGGTTGACACTCAACCACTGAGCCACACCAGCCGGGCAATGTTAACATTTCTAATAAATTGTTTTACATTTGGTTTGTTCAAATTGGGATCCAAATAAGGTCCACATTTCTTTTTTTTCTTTTTTTTAAAATATATTTTATTGATTCTTTACAGAGAGGAAGGGAGGGGAATAGAGAGTTAGAAACATCAATGAGAGAGAAACATGATCAGCTGCCTCCTACACATTCCCCACTGGGGATGTGCCTGCAACCAAGGTACATGCCCTTGACCGGAATCGAACCTGGGACCCCTGAGTCCACAGGCCAAAGCTCTATTCACTGAGCCAAACTAGTTAGGGCACGTCCACATTTCTTTATCTACTTTCCAACAAGAATTTATTATTAGTTAAGCCACGATGCAGGACCCTAGGATGGGAAGTGCCCAGGCCCCCCTTTCACCTCCCTGGGAGAAGGATGGAGGAAGAGGACAGGTAGGGTGCAGCCATTTCCAATCTCCCCAAGAAACATGCCTTCTGCCTGGCAGTCATCCTAGGCTAAAGCCAGGATATGGGGCAAAGGGACTTGTACACTGGCACATGGCGGCATCACCCACTTCTCACAGCGATGGAAGTCCAGGTAGTTCTGCCAACAGTTGCTGGTCTGGTTCTGGCTGGGGGAGCGGCTGTCAAAGGGGTGGCCTGGTAGTTCTTGATTCTGGTCTGGATGTCTTCTGCCCTGCTGCTGACACCTCAAGACGCCCCTGAAGCTGCTCCGCTCGCAGGTCCACACGTCCCAGTGCAGGGACGGACATGCCCTCGGTCTCTGAGAACTGAACGGACTAGGCTCTCCTCCCCCGCTTTGTTTTCTTGTCGTGAGTTTGTTATGAAGGCTCTGAGGTGTTGGAAAACATTAGCTTGTAAGCTGTTTGACTAATGGAAATGCTTCCTTTATCTTTGAATCTTTTTCTTTGTTACTCAACGTGTTGTATCGCAAATGAGCGAGCTGGACAAGACGCCTAATGAGCCCATTAGTTAGGAGTCATCTTTATTCCCCGCAGGTTCAGAGCAGATGACCTCTGTCAAATTCTGAACCCCACCTACAGGAAGTTTCCCGTGTTTATACTTTTTGAGCCTCTTTGCAGGTTTCACAGAGAACTCTGTGTGAGTTATTGGTTACAGACAGTTGTAACCTTGAATACATAATGAGTTAGTACTTGGAATTATTATCAGTATTAGTCTATTTTAGTCTATTACATTGGATAGGCTAGCTTGCAAGGTCAGACAGTTAAGTTTATCTTTTCCTATTATTTGAACTAAAAACAGAGTCAATTTATAGAATAACTGACTGTCTTAAAGTGACAGAGTTTAGAGTTTACAGGACTAGGGACTATTTAACAATAGCAGAGAGTTTCAAACAGCAGTTTTATACAAGATGGAGGTTACTATGCTTCAAAAGCAGTACCTGAGATTCAAGAAGTATTTATTATTGTTGTATGATAGTTACCTCTACAAATTCTCATATTTTATTTGGATCTTCTGTAGAAGCATTGGAAACGGAATGAACTACTTCGGGTTAGGACTAAACCAGGGTTGTTGGTTCCAACTTGGAGGGCTAGCCCTCCCCTGGGAGCCATTCTTTTGCTTTTGAGCCTGGCAGTGGGAGGCATCCCAGAGCGCACACATGGATGGCTAAGAGGCAAACCTGCACTCCTGCTGTGAAGAAGCTACAACAACTGGTTCCAGGTAGATTGTGAGAAGAGGGAACGGAACAGTTTCCCAGTCCATGAGGATTTCAGAGTGTGATGGAGGTGCCTGAGAATGTCTTCCCTCTGGAGAAAGCCAAGGAGAGACTGTAGCTAGAAGGCAGGGCCTTGCTGGAAACAGAGTTCCTGTGAGATCTCAGCTCCTGGAGCTGGGCCAACTCACTTTTTAAATTTGGATTTGCATGTAAATTGTGGGATAGGAGGCTGAGCTTTACACCCTTGGCTGTAATAAAACTGAAGAGCAGTGGTTTCTCCTTTAAAATCCGGACTCGGGTCCTGGCATCTTGCCTCAGGTCTCCATACTTGAGTCTCTTTTGGCGGTGGGTGGGTGGTCTCCTAGGGAAGAGTTAACCCGATTTCCCATGTTTCAAATAATAAGAATTTTGCTGACTTGTCTGGCTCCAGGGCACTTAGTTGCACACCTTCATGACAGGCTGGCACTCCCACTTTCTTTCAGGAAGTGAATTTTTCCAGCTGTGAGAGCTGCCCTCTGACCCCGAATTTAATGGGAAAGTGGAGTGAAGGAGTCTCTTCATTCTGCCTGGAAAGCTTATTGGCTAGATGGTCCCCATGATGGAGAGCCAGCTGCCTTAACTTCTTTTAACCCAAAAGTTATTGGGCCCTTTTTTTACTACACAATTTTTGGGAAGTATAGAAAAACTCGAGGAAATAAAAATTGCTTGTAATCCCACAATCTAGAAATAATTTTTACTATCATTATCCCAGTTTCCTACTTCCCAAACAAAAATGGGAGTATGGGATGTTTTAAATGTGTTTTTTCCCCCCAAACATATCCTTATGGATTTTAAAGAGAGAAGGGAGATGAAGAGAGAGAGAGAGAGAGAGCCATTAATCAACCACTGGCATGTGCCCAGACCAGGAATCAAACCTGCCACCTTGCTGCCTTCTCATGTATGGAACGATGCTTCAACCAACTAAGCCACATCAACCACACCAGCCACACTGGCCATCGCTAGACTTTGCAATAATCTTGAGCAAAGTCTTCCTTGCCACTGTAACAAATGTCAGAATAACTTTTCTTTAACACTTCGCACGTCAGAACCATGGGATTCCTAGCACTCCTCGCCTTGTAGTATTCCAAGCTGAGAGCCTTTTTTTTCTCCGATACTACTTTCTTTGCTGGCCTCTTGCCATTGGAAAAATAAAGTGAATTGTTTAAAGGCAAACCAGACTCAGCTCTTGGACGGCGATGCTCAGGCTCTGGGTTTGCACCTCTCCGTACCCACTGGATTCAATGACTATTCAGAGTGGGTGGGGCTTCTGCTTCCCGTCTTTGGGTGTGAACGTGGAGCTGTAGAATCCTGAACCTGGAAGGGACCCTAAGACATCCTTCAGGTCAGCGGAGTACTTTTACTCTCATTTTCCAGAGGAAGCTACTGTGGTCCGAGTCTTAGTGAAGTTAAAGCAGCTGGACTAGAGAAAGCAACGGTGTTTTTTTTTTAAATGGCATTAAGTGCCCCCACCTCCTTTTCTCTGCCCTTTGAGTCAACACAGTTGCTTAGCAAAACTTCACATTTTCCTTTGAGAAATAGAAACAAAAGTCTCCAAGGCTTTTCCCCCTCCTCTTTTTTTCTGGCAAAGGGAAGAACGCTGCTGTAGAAGTGGAAATTATCATAATAAAGAGACTCCAAATAGGAAATGCTTTCTAAATCTGCCTGAAGTGTCAAGGCTTGATTTTTCTGAGTTAAAAGCCTAGGAACTTCAGGCCCATGAGCCTGGTGGGGAGAAAACTTTGAGGTGGTTAATCCAAATGGGATCCTCAGGGTAACAGGTATGTTGTAAACAGACTCCAGATAAGTCACTGAATTCCAGATGCCCGGATGTGTGAGGCCTGCTGGGTGCGCCTTGAGACTTTGCCCTGGGCATTAACTGTTGGGCACCCAAGTTTTCCTATGATTTATCCTCAAACCAGAAATGTTTTTGTGTGCAGTGAGACAAGGCTAGTGAGAAAGCAGCAAGAGCACGGTTACCCTCGATCAAGCACGAGCTAAATTAGTTTTGATTTAGGTGGAATGAATTGATGGCCCAGACACTGGGCTACGCGCGGGGTCACAGAGATGAGTCAGGCAAGGGCCTGACCCTCAAGAAATCTCAGGTTGCCTGATGAGACCAGTAACTAAATATTATAGCCCTTAACACCGGTGTTAACAATGTGCTCCAAGAACAGATGGGATCTTGCTGGATGTGTCACAGGTTTTATGAGCTGGGCTTTGCTAGGATGGCACCTGGTAGAAGGAGGAAAGCCTTCTAGGCAGAGGGAATAGTGTGAGCAAAGGCACCTTCATATATATATATATATATATATATATATATATATATATATATATATATATATTAGATTTTTCACAGACAGGAAGGGAGAGGGATAGAGAGTTAGAAACATCGATGAGAGAGAAACATCGATCAGCCTCCTCCTGCACACCTCCCACTGGGGATGTGCCCGCAACCAAGGTACATGCCCTTGATCTGAATCGAACCTGGGACCCCCTGAGTCCGCAGGCCGATGCTCTATCCACTAAGCCAAACCAGTTAGGGCTCTTTTCTTTTTTAAGCTGTAGATTTTTTAATTGATTTGAGAGAGAGGCAGTGATTTTGTTCTCCTTTCACCTATTTATGCCTTCATTGGTTGCTTCTTTATATGTGCCCTGACCAGAGATCAAACCCACAACCTCGATGTGTCAGGATAATGCTCTAACTAACTGAGCTACCCAGCCAGGGCCTATAGTTTTAACATTTAAGGTATGTTCCGTTTTGTAGGAGTTTGAGAATTGTGGGGGTTGGGTAGCTGCTCCTTTGGGAAAACTAATGGCTGCACAGATTAAAATTTCTCCCTTTACATTCTTTCTCCCTTCTTTGCTAATCGGACTAGCGTAAATAAAATAAGGGACATTTCGCTCCTCTGAAATCTCTACCTCACATCAGGCCATGAGACTTCACATCTGGGTCTACCTCGGGGCATCCTTGCAGCCACAGGCCCTGCTAAAAAGGGCCTGGTTGTCTGTGCATTTCCAGCTCAGACTCTGGGAAGAGAGAATCGAGCTCAGGACAATTTTTCAGGTCAGGTCCAATGAGTCCGATGAAGAGCGTCTGGCTTCCCCTCCCGCCAGGCGTGTGGGCAAGGGGACATTGGGATCTCCACTTCACCATCTACGAGCTTTGTCTTCGGGACAAGCTGCCACAACTTCCTAAGCTTCTGTTTTTCTTGTGGAAGATGGGGTTTAGTAATATTCCTCCTTTCAGAGAGTTAATTTTGAGAATAAAATTAGATCACACATGTAAAAAAATAACCCTCTGTGCAGTTCCAGGCACAGAGGAAGCTGTGAGTACATGAGTAGATGGGAATCAGCATCGTCACGATTATGATGGAAAAGGCACGGCCCTGGATGCTATGTCCACGGAGTTCTAAGTCATAGTTCCCCACCATGACGCAGAACTCGGGGGAGGAACTTTGTTCTCCCTGTGGCTGCACAGACAGAGCAGTTTACTTCATTTGGACTCTCGGCTGTCTTCATCCATCCATCCATCCATCTCAGAGTCAGAATGCAGATGGGAGAGTGTTGTCTCAGGCTTGTACGCTAATTCGAGCTGAAAATTTTGTCCTAGGGAATCCTGACTTGGCAGTTGTCTGACTCCATTTCTTACTATGACTGGGAAACACATCTTAATCTAACGGAGCTGTAGTTTATTTGTAACACACGCATGCAAATGGCCATTAATGCAGAGTTTTGACGTTTATGCCCCAGGATAGAGTGTTCAATACACGCAAGTGATTGCTGTGTAATAGCATCACCCATCATTTATCGTGACAGTTACTAGGGATGACTCCAGTAGTCGTTACTGACGATGGGTGAAGTGAGGGTGTGGGATGAGGCCCAGGTCTTGCCAAGCACCTCTGTGCCCCCGTTTCTAGTGGCGATGGTGCTCTACCCCTCCTTTCCCCTTCCTTCCTGGGGCGCTGTCACCCAGTGCCTCTGTCCTCCGCACCCGCATTGACCCTGTCCCTGGGAGGCACTGGCTACAGTCCTAGGACAGGTCACAGGTTCCTCCTCCTGTTACTCAGGGCAAGTCTGAGCCTCCGTCCTGTCCTATCCCCAGACCCGACCCGGGGCCGAACCCCACGGACTTCATCACTGCGCCCCCCAACCCCCACTTCACTTCCCTTACCACCGCAGTGTCCCAGGCGCGGGGCCGGGCCCAGGACCCCGGAAAGTCACGGGTGGAAAAGTCTTGAGAGTCCCAACTCTTTAAAAAAAAAAAAAATTTTTATTGATTTCAGAGAGGAAGGGAGAGGGAAGGAGAGAGGAACACCAACAGTGAGAGGGAATCACTGACCTGCTGCCCCCTGCACGCCCACACGGGGCAGGGAGCCCGCGGCCGGCTACCCGGCTGTGACCTGGTTCACGCGTCTGAGCTCAACCCTGGGGCCGCGCTCCATCGTATCGGACGGACAGTGGCAGGAGCTCAGAGGAGGGAAGTCAAAAGGTGTAACAGGTTGGGTTTCCGGCCAGGAGCGAGGCTCCTGGCACCTCCAGGCTGCCTGTCCCTGTGGCCTCCCTCCCTGGGGGCGACTACAAGCCAGGGCGGCCCCCTGGCCCTTGCAGCTTTGGGGACCCCTGGCCAGCCGTGCAGCCAGCGCCGCGATCGGAGGCGCTGGGCTCTCTAGGGGTACAGGGCTCCCCGAGGACTTGGGAAGCCCCCCGGGCAGGCCCCATGGAGCAAGGGGAGTCGCCGGGGCGGGGCGGGTAGAGCCCAGGATGCGATGTGGAGCGGGAGCTGGTAACTGGGCACTTGGAAGCCCTAACTGCGCGCCTCGCGGGTGAGAGCAGCGGCCCGCCCCACCCCCGGCCCCTCGGAGCACGGCTGACCCCGCCCCCTGGAGTCCGGTTCCCGGGACAGCCCGCGCCGCGCGCACTCAGCCGATCGCTCCCGTCCGGCGTGCGGCGCCCGGGCCGCCAGTGCCTTGCGCCCGCCGCGCCCGCCGAGGCGCTAGGCTGGGGGCCGCGGCCGCCCAGCGCAGCATGGCCCGGCCCGTGCAGCTGGCACCGGGGTCGCTGGCACTGGTGCTCAGCCGGCTGGAGACGCGGAAGGCGGCGGCGGTGGCGGAGGAGCCCGGCGGGCGCGCGGTCTTCCGCGCCTTTCGCCGCGCCAACGCGCGCTGCTTCTGGAACGCGCGGCTGGCGCGCGCCGCCTCGCGGCTGGCCTTCCAGGGCTGGCTGCGCCGCGGGGTGCTGCTGGTGCACGCGCCCCCCGCCAGCCTGCAGGTGCTGCGCGACGCCTGGGGCCGCCGGGCGCTGCGCCCGCCCCGCGGCTTCCGCATCAGGGCGGTGGGTGAGTGCGGGGCTGGGGGGCGGGGCGCCCCGCGCCAGCTGCGGACACCCAGCCCCGGTTCCCCGGGCGCGGGCACCCCGGCTCAGCCTGGAGGGGGCGGGGGCGGGGGTGAGAAAAAAGGCCGGTGGCTGGAGGAGGCCCTGCTCCCGAGCATTCCCTCCAGCGGGGACGCCGCCACTCTGGGCCCAGCCCCGGGATACGCCGGGCCAACACCAGGAGGCCCCCATGGCTCACATCTTGCAGCCGGCGGAGCGCGCAGGCTCCTGGCCGAAGGAACTTTCTACTTTAGAAAAGTGATGCTTTGGGGAGACAGGCTTTGTGCGCGGGAGCCAGAGGGCTGGTCATGGGGTGGGGGCCTCTGTCTCTGCTCCATGGGAGCGCTGAGAAGGGGAGCCCTAGGGGTGGGCCAGGGTCTGCCGGTTCTGAGCTGGCTGCTTTTATTTATTTTTTTAATTGCAGACTTGGAGCGGTGTGTGGTGTTCGCATGCTGCTGTACTGGGTGGTTTTGGATCAGGGCCTAGCGGAGGGTTTGGGGTCGTTAACTGCTTGGGTGAAAGAAATGACCAGTGGCGCTGTGGACACACATCCCATCAGCTGAATAGAATTCCTCCTCGCCAGCCTCTCCAGAGAGCCCGTTTGTTTGAAGACAGACGGCAGCTTTTGCCTGTGTGACATAGCTTCTCATCTGAGAAACTAAACCACTGCCGCACTGAGTGTTCTCTGGCACCGGCCACTGCACTCAGGGGGGCTGTCAGCTCCCGGTAACAGCCTGGTTCTGTCTGTCTGCATTGATGTGGGGTGGGGACGGCGATTTGATGGTGTACTGTTGACAAGTCACCAGTTGTTCCCAGCCCTGGATTTTGACTCATACCAAGGAACCTCGCTCTGTCTCAGTCCATAAATCCTCCTCGGAGTGGGAGCAGCAAATAAAAAACATGTGTTTTAGTCCCCAGGGGGAAAGAAACGGGATAGCAAGAGGCACTTGATGTTGTGCATCACCTGTCAGAGGTGATGTCTCTGCATCTCAGGTCGGTGAGGTTAAAAGTTGGCTGGTCACCTCCATGCATTACCATTCTGTCTGGTACAACCCCTTCCCCACACGCGCCCCCTTTTCCTTCCCCTAAGAGCAAAAAAGAGTTCATTTGCAAAGCCACATACACGCATTTCATGTCCTTTTACTTGCAGGAGTGAGTGAAGAAAATAGGTTTTTGGCCCTGAAAGCCGAAATTCTCACAGGGGAAGGGTGGATGAAAAACCCTTTTCAGTTCTGTGTCCTGGGTTTTTCTGGTTTGAATTAGCGGTTGCATTCTCTGGTTCCCCACCCCCTTTTGAAGGGTGAGCATAGAGCGTGTTGCAGAAAGGGGGTGGGTGGAGTTGGGGTCTAGACCTGAGGGTGAAATAGAGAGGGCTTGTGCTAAGCCAGAGGCAGCCAAGATGCTTACTACCTGGGGTCCAGCGAGCAGTGGTGAACGCTGGGCTGGCTCCTGGGCTGGCCCCGGGTAGCTGCCATCTGCAAGATGCAGTGGACAAAGTGAGCACATCACCGGGTGCTCTGATTCTCCACCAGTAGGTCCTGCTGCCTCATTGCATCACTCTGTTCTGTGGAGCGTGCAATGCAGTGGTCCTTGCACTGGGCCATTATCCCTGACTTGGGTCTCTTGGCAGAAATGATTTTGAGGTTTTTAATAGAACCCTGATAAGAATGAAGACATTTAGCTGGAATTTGTACAAAACCATCTATTGGGCATTTTGAGGAGGAAAATGGGGAAAGATCTTATTTAATGCTGGTCAGTGGATTCATATGGGGAGAGGTTGTTTTGAATAGAACTTAACTTGGGGTCCTGGGGTCAGTTCAGAGGAGAGGAGGCATCAAGGCAGCCGTGGGCCATCTCAGAGTCACAGAAGGTGGTGAAGGCAGGGGGAGCTGCCTGGCCCCACAGGAGCTGGGAGTTGCAGTTGGCTTGCTTTCCTGAATCCGGCAGCATTGGCTTCCAGCATTGGCTTACAGTGAGTTTCGAGGAGGCAAGGGAAGAGCACTACTGGGGGTTCACACGTATTTGTTACTTTGTGGGAACCAGCAGCATGCTAGGAAAAGATACAAAGGACCAATTTGGTTAGATCAGTTTGGTCTTTTTGCAATAGTCTTTTTTAAAAATATATTTGTATTGATTTCAGAGAGGAAGGGAGAGGGAGAGAGAGATAGAAACATCGATGATGAGAATCATTGATCACCTGCCCCCTACATGCCCGCCACCGGGGATCAAGCTGGCAACCCGGGCATGTGCCCTTGACGGGAATTAAATCCGGCACCCTTCAGTCCCCAGGCCAACGCTCTATCCACTGAGCCAAACCGGTTAGGTCTAAAATTTTTATTTTTCAATTACAGTTGACATTCAGTATTTTATGTTAGTTTCAGGTGTACAGCATAGGATCTTTAACGAACTGACTCTCTTTGTGTGTTCTAGTCCTCGCCTGTTTTCTTCTTTCATTTTTTTCTTTTAAATTAGCAAATGACATTAGCAGATGAGAGGGGTGAGCTGAGAGCTGGAGGAAGACATCTGTTTACCTAGCTGAACTGCAGGTGGTAGGGGTGGAGGACACCTGGATTTGTTTGGGTGAATCATTTGTTGCTCTGCGTCCACACCTACCAGGTAGATGAAAGATTAATGACCGCTTCCTGGGGGAAGGAGGGGGAAGGCCACTTGGCCAAACAAGTTGGCTTGCTTCTCCTGACATTTATAGCTGAGGTATCCACATTTTAATCCCATCATGGCCTTCCATCTTTCCTCGTTGAATGAGAATGCCTGTGGCTCTTGTATAACATTTGCTTCATTAATTCACTAATGTGCCAGATACTATTCTAGGTGTTTCGATGTATCTTTCACGAACTGTTTGTTTCCTCCATATTCAGTTCCAGAGGGATAGCTGAGTGGGAGGCGAGGTTCACAGTCTTCTCCATCCCATAGTGACCTGTGTGGGCAGGTTCTGCCTCTGATTGAGTTGGGCCAGAGTTCCCTGGTGTGTGCTTGGGGAGTGGGTAAATACAGATCGGGCACGTCAGGCTGGTGAAGGGCAGCTAATGTGAGAATCTTCCCACCTCCCCTCATGACCCTTCTCCCTGCTTCCTGAAACATCTCTGAGCACACAGAGATATTAAGGTGAAATTGCAAGTGCCTTTGAAGACTAGAGGCCAGTCAGTAATTTGTGCTAGGTATAAATGACTGATTGCAGAATCTAGTCTGGCATCTGGTGTGGGAGAGGAACAGCTCAAGGGTATGGTGCCTGATTGTACAAGAGTTGGGCAAACATCCGAAATGTTGTCTGACTTATTCTATGACTTAGGGAATGGCATAGGGAAGTGTGTAGAGAAGGTAAGGAGAGAGAGTGGTCTAGCTCCATATTCTTGTTTTGCTTCTGAGGTCCTGTCTTGAATGCTAGTAGGGCATCTTGTAGGTTTTAGTGGCCAATGGAACTTTTTGTTTGTTTTGTTAATCTTCACCGGAGGATATCTTTCCATTGGTTTTTAGAGAGAGTGGAAGAGAGGGGAGAGACACAGTGAGAGAAACATGGATGTGAGAGAGACACATCAATTGGTTGTCCCCTGTATGTGCACCAGCCAGGGCCAGGGATCGAGCCTGCAACCGAGGTACATGCTCTCGACCAGAATTGAATCTGGGGCCTTCCAGTCTGCAGGCTGATGCTCTCTCCATTGAGCCAAACTGGCTAGGGTTAGCCAATGGAATTTTTAAGTTGAAAATTTACATTTAGTGAAATGCGCAAATCATTAGTGTAGCATTTGATGCATTTTTCAAATACATACATAAAGAAATGAATGTAACCCAAACTCCTAACAGGATTTAGAACATTATCATTGTCCCAAAACGTTCCCTCTTGCCCCTTCCCAGACACCTCTGCTCCCACCCTCAGAAGTAACCACTCTTCTGATAATTTTTAACTATATATTTTACCTGTTCAAGAATTTCATGTAAATGGAATCATTCGTATGTACTCTTTTGTATGAGGATTCTTTCACTCAGCTTCATGTTCCTGAGATTCATCTCTCTTGTGTTCCTAGTTCCTTTTTATTGCTGAGTAGAATTTTATGAATATACCACAGTTTATCCATTTTACCTTAGATGAACACCTGGGATATTTCCAGTTTATGGCTATTGTAAATAAAGCTCCTGTGAATATTTATGCACAAGTTTTTTAAGATATATATATTTTATTGATTTTTTACAGAGAGGAAGGGAGAGAGATAGAGAGTTAGAAACATCGATCATCGATCAGCTGCCTCCTGCATACCCTGTGTTGGGATGTGCCCGAAACCAAGGTACATGCCCTTGACCGGAATCGACCTGGGACCCTTGAGTCTGCAGGCTGGCACTCTCTCCACTGAGCCAAACCGGTTAGAGTCTGTTTTTATTTTTTTTTTATGCTTCTAGTTTTCTGAGTTCTTATCTCGGAGAGGAATTGCTAACTCACTGATTATGTTTAGTTTTATGAAAACTTCCCCCAAAGTGTTTGTACCATTTTATATTCCTCCTATTAACAAAGTGAGACAGTTCTGGTTGCTCATATGCTTGTCACAATTTGACATTTTCAGATTTTATAATTTTAGCTACCCTGGTAATATCTTCTACTTTTATTTATTTATTATTCATTTATTTTAAATACGTTTTTATTGATTTTTAGAGAGAGAGGAAGGGAGAGGGAGAGAGCGATAGAAACATTGCTGAGAGAGAAACATTGACCTGCTGTCTCCCGCATACTCCCTGCTAGAGACTGAGCCCACAGCCCGGGCATGTGCCCTCACTGGGAAGCAAACTGGTAACCTCTTGGTTCATGGGTCAATGCTCAACCACTGAACCATACCAGCCAGGCAGATTTGTGTGTTTTCTAAAAAAATACATATTTTTATTGATTTTCAGAAGGAGAGAGAGATATAGACATCTATGATGAGAGAGATAATTGATTGGCAGCCTTCTGCATACTCCCCACTGGGGATGGAGCCCGCAACCCAGGCATGTGCCCTTGACCGTGATCAAACCTGGGACCCTTTAGTTTGCAGGCCGATGCTTTATCCATTGAGCCAAACCAGCTAGGGCTTAAGCTCATTTTTTATATTTTTTTCATATGGGTGTCTAATTATCCAAAAACAGTTTGTTGAAAAGACTAGCCTTTCTTACTGAATTGCCTTTGCCATTTGGTTGAAAATCAGTTGACTGTGTCAGGATCTGTTTCCATTGATCTTGAGTTTATCCTTTTACCAGTACTGTACTATCTGTTTTCTTTTATAGTAAGACTTGAAATCAGATATATTGTGAGCCTTCCCACTTTGTTATTCCTAAAAATTGTTTTGTTTCCTCTAGGTTCTTTGTTTTTCCATATACATTTTAAAATCAGCTTATCAGTTTTTAAAAAAATAATCCAGCTGGGGTTTTGATAGGGATTGTGTTGAAACAGGAGATCAATATGAAGTTAGATGAAAAACTCATCCTGGTTTTCCTGAACTACCCTGGTTTTAGAAATGATAATCTTGCTCTGGCCGGTATTCACAGTGGTTAGAGCATTGGCCCGTGCACCAAACGGTCTCAGGTTCCATTCCTGGTCAAGGGCACGTACTTGGGTTGCAGGCTCAATCACCGGCCCTGGTTGAGCCATGTGCGGGAGGCAATCAATTGATGTCTCTCTCACAGTGCTATTTCTCTTTGTCTCTTCCTCCCTCTCTCCCACTCTATCTAAAAAAATCAATGGAAAACTATCCTTGAGTGATGATTAAAAAAAAGAAAAATAAATTATAGTCTTGTCCTAGCTGGGTGGATCAGTTGGTTGGAGCGTTGTCCTGTATACCATAGGTTGCAGGTTTGATTCCCAGTCAGGGCACATACCTAGGTTGTGGGTTTGATTCCTAGTGGGGGCGGGTAAGGGAAGCTACTAATAGATGCCTCTCTCACACGATGTTTCTCTCTCGCTCTTTCTCTCTAAAAATAAGCATATCCTCAGGTGAGGATTGGAAAAAATGATAGTCAGGCCATCTTTGGAACCCTTTAGTCCCAGGCAAACTGGGAGAATTGGTCACGCTAATTTGGGGAGAATTGATATCTCAACATTTCATGAACATGGTATATCTCTCTGTTTGAATGTCCTTAATATATTTTTTAGTGTATTGAATATCTTTTGTTAAATTTATGTTCCTAAGAACTTTATGTTTTGGATGCTATTATAAGTGGTATTATTTTAAAATAAACTTTGTATTTTGGAATAATTTTATATTTATAGAAAAATTGCAAATATATTACAGAGCTCTGTATTCATCACCTAGTTTCCCATAATTTTTTTTTACCTTACCTTTTAAAAAATTGAGTAATAGCCCAGCCAGTGTGGCTCAGTGGTTGAGCATCAACCCAGGAACCAAGAAGTTA
Source organism: Murina feae (assembly GCA_004026665.1). Lineage (NCBI taxonomy): Eukaryota > Metazoa > Chordata > Mammalia > Chiroptera > Vespertilionidae > Murina > Murina feae. Next base: position 10,498 of record PVJC01012295.1, on the reverse strand, counting down.
TGGGTTTAATTCCTGGTCAGGTGACATGCGCTGGCCCTGGTTGCAGGCTCGATCCCCAGTAGGGTGCATGCAGGAGGCAGCTGATTGATGATGTTTCTCTTTCTCTATCCCTCTCCTTTCCTCTCTCTCTTAAAAAAAAAATCAATAAAAGCATATTTTTAAAAATTGAGATATAATTCACATAGCATAAATTTACCATTTTAAAGGGTATATTTCAAGGGATTTTAGGACTTCCACAATGTTGTGCAGTCATTATCATTATTTAACTTTAGAAGATTTTCATCACCCCCCCCAAAAAAAACCCTATACCAGTATCCACTAGCAAATTCTTTCTATTTCCCTCCACAACCCCTGTCAACCACTAATTCATCTTCTGTCTCTATGAATTTGCCTGTTCTAGATATTTCATTTAAATGGAATCACAATATGTAGTCTTTTGTTCTGGTATCTTTCACTTAACATAATGTTTTCAAGGTTTATCCATGTTGTATCAAGTATTAGAACTTCATTTTTGTGGCTGAATAATCTGTTGTATGGATATACCACATTTTGCTTATCCATTTATCAATGGATGGCTATTTGGGTTGTTTCTACTTTTTGGCCATGATGGATTATGCTGCTGTGAGCATCTCTATGCAAATCTGTGTATGGACATACATTTAAATGTTTGGGTAGATTTCATTCTGCTGTCATAAAATAATTTGTTTTTGTAATGAGATTCCTAATTTGTTTGTTCATCATCAGCATATTTAAAATTTTATCTTTCAGCTTCTTCAAAATACTTATAGTTCTAACATCTTGGTCATCTCCTTGGTTGCCTTGTCTTTGAATAAGTCATTTATTTTTCTATTTCTGTATTGTCTAGTGTTTCAGATTGTACCTCTGATATTATGAGTGATGTGTTGTAGAGACTCTGGATTGTTATGTTCCTCTGTACAGTGTTGCTCCCCCCACCCCCTTCCTGAGGATATTATTTCCATTGCTTTTCAGAAAGAGTGGAAGAGAGGAGGGAGGAAGGGAGAGAAGAAAGGAAGAAGGTGGGAGAGAGAAACATCCATTTCTCTCTGGCCTGGCTCCTAATGGGACCTGCCTTTAGGTGAAAAGCTGTAAAAATGGGAAACTTATCCAGTGCCATTTCCTTCCACGAGAACCACCTTCCAGTTTCTACCTGGTTTTGGTTGCTTTTCAGTACCTTCAGGTAAAGGTTTTTATGTTTTGTCCAAAGTTATAGTTGTTATTGGCAAGAGAGTTGATCTACTACGCTCTCGTTCACCATCATTGGAAGCAAAACCCGAGGAATAAATGTTCTTAATTCCTGTCTTTTCTCCTCTTCTAAAATGTTTTCTGTTGATGAACAATGTCTAGGCCATAGAGAAACTCAAGATCATTTCGACAGTCACCAAAAACAAATGCCTCTGTTCCATCCCTTCTTTCTCCCAGACAGATCTCAGGTTCTCCCCCATCTTTTCTAGCTTGATTATCTCTTTTCTTGAATTAGGTGGGAGGCTGGCGTCATCCTGCCCATTTTGCAGGCAGGAAACAGAATGAAGGTTGTGATTTGCCTGGTGCTGTTTGGGTTTCTTGCCTTCTTCTCTATTCACCACCAGTTCACTGGGGTTCCTGTAAAGGGCCTGGTATTTTTCACCGGCACTCACACTTCCTCAGAGGCTATCAGATTCCCTCTCGGCTCAGAAAATGGCAGAAACAGCTGCTCTGTCCATGCCCCCAAGCTCACCTCCCTCCTTCCCACCCACGATCTTTCCAGCCATATTTTTCTGGCTTTGTTCTTCCAGATGTTGCCTTTTACCTTAGTCTGTGCAGGGGCAGTTGAAGGGTTCAGTTTGAAAGTGCCAAAGGGCTCACAACAGGGTGCCTGGTAGGCACATTGCTGGTATAAAGCTGGGTGATCTATATGTGGCTTCCTGGTAGGTAACAAGTATCTCTGGCTCTGTGTGTTTTTTAAAAAAATATATTTTATTGATTGTTTTACAGAGAGGAAAGGAGAAGGAGAGTTAGAAATATCGATGAGAAAGAAACATTGATCAGCTGCCTCCTGCACACCCCCATCTGGGGGTGTGCCCACAACCAAGGTACATGCCCTTGACCTGAATCGAACCGGGGACCTTTCAGTCCCCAGGCCAACGCTCTGTCCACTGAGCCAAACAGGTCAGGGCTGGCTCCGTGTTTTATTAAGCAGCTGGTGGGTAGAGAAGACACCTCTAATTGCTGTCTTGTAGTATTTCGGTCCAATGAGATGAAAAGAGCCATTCACCTGAAAATTAGCTTGGATTTCTCTCCCCCTTTCTCCTGCCCCAGGCCGGTAGGTCACCGAGTTCCTTGAGGCTCAACACCTCGAGTATCTCTCAAATCCATCCCTTTCTCTCTGTTTCCATTGCTGGGCTTTTGTCTACCCAAGATCTTACCACTTCCCATGTGGATTAGGGCTCCACTTCCTCCTTTTTTGTGGTGCCATCTCCTGTGTGGTCCTGTACAGTCCAGTTCATTCTCCATCCTACAGGTAGACAGACATGACAATCCAAAAAGGAGATCTGATTCTGCTCTTTATTTGCTCAGATCCCTTAGCTTTTCAGGAGAAGCCCGAGCCTTTAACATGCACTGCAAGGCTCTCTAATCCAATTCCACCGTAAGCATCCTCTTTCTCCCCATCTCCTGGGAGGAGCCTGCCTTCCTGTACCGTCAGGGTTCATTCAGAGAAGCAGAGCCATTATGAGACAGATGGCAAGGAACTGACTCTGTGTGATTGTGGGGTCTCGTGAGGCAAGTCAGAAGTCTCTAGGTCTGGCCATCATGAAGGACAGGCTGGAAATCTCAGGCACAAACCCAAAGCTGCTATGAAAAGGTGGAATTTCTTTAGTTCTTTTCTTAAGGCCTTTCAATTGATTGAAACCCAGATTATGTAGGATAATCTCCCTTATTAAGCACATCTAAAAAATAGCTGTCCAGCAATGCCTGGGTTTGTGTTTGAAAAATGAGGCCAAAACTTATCCAGGCTGACATGTAAGACTGACCATCACACCTCCCTTCAGCCATACGTGGGTGCTGTCCTCTTACCAAGCGGAGCCTTTAGGTCCATCGGCTCATTTCTCTGGGTCTTCAGCTGTGAATAGCTTACTGCTCACTTTGGCGCTGTTGAGGCCTCTGGCTGAGGCTTCCCTACTCCTGGCTTGGCAGTGGCCTGTGGCTGGATCAGCCTCCTAGTCACCTGTGTCAGGAGGACCAGGGAAAAGTAGACCAAAGCTCACATTGAAGTTGCTTAAGATGTTTCCACAAGCAGGGGAGTTGTGCCTTCCCCTCAGTCCTGCCCAGACACCTTGATTCACTAATACTGTTCCCCCCTCTGAAGCATCTGAAGTACTGTAGCTGTTGGAGCAAATACACCATCCTGGGCCTCCCTTGCTCTCACATTTGTTAGGGTGTGCATTGAGCATTTACTGGTGCCTGGTCCTGCACTGGTCAATACGGAGGGGCAAAGGGTTCATGTCCTGACCTTAAGGAGCTCATAGTCTAGAGGTCAGATGGATGTGTAGGTGACAGAGCCATAGGGAGCAATGGAAGCACAACTGACCAAGAGCTGGTGTGTGTGCATATATACACGCACAGCTGCTTTTAGGAAAGACTTCCTGGAAGAAGTGATGTCTAAACTAAGAATGAGTAGATATTAGCTTGATGAGAAGTACATTTTATCTTTTTTTTTTTAATTTTTTTTTATTGATTTCAGACAGGAAGAGAGGGGGAGAGATAGAAACATCAATGATGAGAGAGAATCACTGACTGGCTACTTCCTGCACACCCCACACTGGGGATCAAGCCCGCAACCCGGGCATGTGTCCCTGACCAGAATCGAACCTGGGACCCTTCAGTCTGCAGGCCGACACTCTATCCCCTGAGCCAAACCAGCCAGGACGACAAGCACATTTGAAACCGGGGGAGGATATGTGTCCCAGGGCCTGGCCCACATGGGGCACCATCAGCAGCTGAGCACAGCCAGTGCAGGTGCTGTGGGCAGGGGCCTGAAGGGCCGGGAGAGGGACTGGACTGTGACTACTGTATTGAGGGGTGTGGACTTGAGTCTGAGGCCACGGAAGAGTAGTAAGTAGTGGAGTGCTCATATGTGTATGTGATTACAGTTATAATCCTGTTTAACATGATACATGATAAATGTGGGGGGGGCAAAAGTAGGGTTACAGTTGTTCGTATAGAAAATAACACAATAATTAATAAATAATAATGCAAGAATGAACTCTGTGTTTCCCATGCTCACAACTGTAAACCTACTTTCGACCCACCCTGTGTTTCCCAGCCCACGGGTGTGCATTATCTTCCATCGAGATGGTTGTCTGCGGTGGCGGTGCCTTTGAGGGTTCTGTAATCCCTGTGGACCTCCTGCGGTTTGTGCCATTGATGCTTGTTGAGCGGTGGCTGTCATCTGAGTAAGACCATGGAAAGAGCCAGGGCTGTGTGGACCTAATCCTCTCGCGAATCAGCCGAGTGACCAGTTTCTCATCCATCCCCATCGGGGCTGTGGTCTCATTGCCTTTTGGCAAGCATTCCGTCTGCCCTTCCTACTTCACAGAGTTGGCATCAGGTTCAGGTGAGATACTATCTGTGAAAACCCTGGAAAGTGCAAGCACCAAGATGTCTGTCCATTTATTTATGTCTTCTTTTTAGAACAGATATGTTTTTATTGATTTCAGAGAGGAAAGGAGAGGGAGAGAAAGAGAGCTATAACCATCAATGATGAGAGAGAGAATCATTGATCGGCTGCTTCCTGCACGCCCTCCTCTGCCCTTGACGGGAATTGAACCTGGGACCTTCAGTCCGCAGGCCAACACTCTATCCACTGAGCCGGGCCTATTATGTCTTCTTTATCTTCAGTGTTTTATAGTTCTTAGTGTGCAAGTCCTTTATTTTCTTAGTTAAATTTATTCCTAAGATTTTTGATGGTATTGCAAATGGGACTTTTTTATTTTTGTTTTCTTCCTTTTTTTAAAAAAAATATCCAAAGTATGTTAGAACTTTGTTGCTCTTTTTTTTTTTTTTTTTTTTAAATCTATTTTTATTAATTTCAGGGAGGAAGGGAGAGAGAGAGATAGAAACATCAGTGATTAGGAGCATCGACCTTTGAACCAGGAGGGTCACGGTTCGATTCCTGGTCAGGGCACATGCACAGGTTGCAGGCTCCATCTCCAGTAAGGGGTGTACAGGAGGCAGCTGATCAGTGATTTTCTCTCATCATTGCTCTCTCCCTTCCTATCTGAAATCAGTTAAAAAAAAAAAGGCACAGGCAACTAAAGCAAAAATAGACAACTGAGACTAAAATATAAACATCAGATATTAACAATGGTTCTATTCTCTGTGGTGTTGATTATGGCTGGAGTGCCTGCTACGTGTGTGCGCGCGCACACATGCACTTGTGAATGTTTTTGTATTTTTAAGGTATCACTTTTTTTAGTACTTGTTATTTTATTTTGATTTTAATTTAATGGATTGCTATGTAACATATTCACATACAAAAGGGTACACAGTAAAAAGTCTCTCTTCCTCCTACCTCCAGCCATTCATTTCCCTTCTCTAGAAACAGCTCCAATGACCAGTTCCTAAATCCTTCCAGAGATAGTTTATACATCTACATGCCATAGTTCTGTATCCGCCCCCGTTTTGACATAAATGCTAGCATATCGCATGAACCTTTTTTTCTTGGAAACATAGGATTTCTAAAAAGGTCATAATGGAACAGCATAAATACAAAGAAGTTAATAGCACTGATCTAAGTGTATACAGAAACACTAACTGCATGGCATGTAAATAGGTATTACGTGAGAGAGAGTTTCCCAGCTAAGTGAGCTTGGAAACCACTTTGAAACAGGTTTCATGCCTGCAAAGGCTTCTGGGAGACCTGGGTGTGCTGATTGCCTACATCCAGGAGGCGGGAGAAAAATGTAGTGCCTCAGGCTTATTCTACATGGAAACCCCTGTTGCCTAACTTCTTCTGAGACAGATGTTTGAGGCATTCTTGGAAACTCTGGGTTCCTCTGGAGCATCTTCCTGCGGATGGAGTTGATCAGCTCACAGTGTTGACCCAGAGGTCTCCCCCACAGAGGGCCACAACCTCAGAGCAGCTGTGATGGTGGGATGTATAGGCCAAGTACAAACTGCCAAGGTTACCCTCCCCCCAGGGAGGTCAGTATGTTGGAGGACAGAGGGTGGGGCTGGGCTGTGGGGAGCAGTGGCCCGAGTCTGGGCTGCTGTAGAGTATTAATCATGTGACCTGGGGCAGAGTTTCCCCAGCACTGACCCCGGAAGTCCTCCCCTTCTGATTGACAGTTGCCAGGCTTGCAGGAAGCCCTAGAGTTTGCCTTCCTTTTAGTTCACAGGTTTCATAGATCAGAGGGCTTTCAAAGGCCTCCTGGAGATTTGGCTAACTTGTGCTAGTGGGGAAATGAGACTTTAAGGTTTTACAATGCAGAGAATGCTTTAGGTCAGCTAACTTGTTACAGATGAGGAAACAGACACTGCTTACCCAGGATCATCTATAATAATAAAAGTGTAATATGCTAATTAGATGGGACAGCCAAATGATCTTCCGAACCAAGCCTAGGTGGAGGCGGTTAGGGGCCATCGGACAGGCAGGCAGAGTGGTTAGGAGCGATCATGCAGGCAGGTGAGTGGTTAGGAGCAAGCAGTCCCGGATTGCGAGTGGGATGTTGGGCTGCTGGTTTAGGCCCTATCCCACAGTCCTGGATTGCAAGAGGGTGCAGGCCGGGCTGAGGGGACCCCTCCCCCAAACAAATTTCATGCACAGGGCCTCTAGTTTATAAAATTAAGCTCATTACATGGTAATTGACTTAAAAATTTATCTTTTGAGGGGAAATGTGTGCAGAAGATCACCCTCTTGTTGATGCAAAGCTCTTCACCATTTCTTAAGCAGTTAATTAAGGATTGGGAAGTCTCTTGTAAAATCAAAACAGCTTTTGTTCCCCCCAATCTGAAACCATCAGTTGTAACTGTATTCATTTGATGTGAGGGTCTCACAACACAGATTTTCCCATGGCTAATTAGTCTAACATAAGTGACTATAATAAAAATATATTTAAAAATTTTTTATACTTTTAGGTTTATATTTAGATGTATGATGCATTTCATGAAAATTTTTGTATATGGTGTGTTGTGGGTTGACGTTCTTTTTTTTTCAGATATATGTCCAATTTTTAAAATATATAGATGTATATTTTTTATTGATTTCAGAGAGGAAGAGAGGGAGAGAGAAATAGAAACATCAGTGTTGATAAACCAAAGGACTTTTATGCATACATTTAAGCATAACCAATGGACACAAAACACTGGGGGGTAGGGGAGGCTGGGTGAAGGGCAGGGGAAAAAAGAGATATATGTACTAATGTTTGTAATACTTTATGTAATAAAAAAAAAGAAAAAAAAAAAGAATCACTGATAGGCTGCCTCCTGCACGCCCTACACAGGGATTAAGCCCACAACCCAGGCATGTATCCTGACCAGGAATCAAACTCACCTCCTGGTTCATAGGTCAACACTTAACCACTGAGCCATGCTGGGTGGTACTATACTGTTTTGATTACTGTAACCATATAGTAAATCTTGAAATCAGGTATTGTAAGACCTCTAACTTTGTTTCTTTTTGTCTTGACAACTATAGGTCCTTTGCTTTTCCTTGTAAACTTTAGAATTAGTTTATTGATTCCCACAGGAAAATAATCCAGCTGGGATTTTTATTAGGATTGTGTTAAATCTATAGATCAATTTCAGGAGACTTCGCATCTTAACAATATTGAGTCTTCTGATGTAGGCACACAACAGATCTATTAAATCTTCTTTGATTCTGACTGTGTGTTACAAATGTAAATTTTGACCTTTGACTTCTGCAGTCTTTGGAAGCCTGTGAAACTAGATGCCTTCCAGATACCAGGGAGCAAGCAATGCAGGTGCAGGAGGAAGCAGAGAGAAGGGAACCCCAGAAGATTCATTTACATTCTCAAGAGGCACAGGGACACAGAGGATCAAAAAGGAAGAAATCTCGTGGGAAGAATTAGAAAATCCATATCAACGGAGGGGAAAATATTTTGAAAGACAACAACAGATGACCCCAGGTTTAAGTGTTAAGAGCATCATCAGATACAAGTTTATTGTTGTGGCTTGGGTTGTTGGGAGTTTGTTTTGTCAGGTCGTGCGTGGGCTTGGATATTGGAAGTAGAAGTATTTTCAAGACTTATCTTCTCCTGCCTGTACCCTGCCTTTTTGTTTGTTTGTTTAGTTGTTGATCAAGAATCATGCTAGGCAAGCTCTGACCGGGTGCCAGCCAGGCAGGGCACAGAGGTCTCCTGCCCCATGGGTGTAGGCCAAGGGGCATTTCTCCCACACTGCAAAGCATGTCTGTCATGTTTCTGATCTCAGAGCAGAGGCAAGGAGCCTGCCTCTAATCCAGTGGTTCCCATGGTGGGGCACACGCCCCCCAGTGGGGCAGTTTGATTTTTAAGGGGGACAATTCGAGAATAAGTTATTTACAGTGAATTTTTTGCATTTCTTATGGGGCCTTATATACAGTAAATAAATATATATTGTGACGTATTTATGCATTTCAGTTCTCTATGATATGTTTTGAAACTTTGTTGATTTTTTTCTTAGCACTTCATATAATTTTTTAAAACAATTTCTTCCTTAGTATTTCAACTTTCATTCTTTTATTTTTCTCTTTCATGGATGGCACATTCTTTGGAAGCTTGTTTAGACCAAGTTAATGGCTTTTTAGGCTTCCTCCACATGAATAGGAGTTCACTTTTTGAATAATAAGGATTATATGTCTTGGGTGGAGGGCATCAAGATTTTAGAGATGCTTCGGTGGGGCATGGCCAAAAAAAAAAAAAAAGTTGAGAACCAACTGCTCTAATCTCTGCTGAATGACCATAACTGAAAAGTGATCATTCTGGCCAGACCTCAGCCAGGTCAGTCTCAATGCAGCTTCATTGTTGTCTTCCTTCTGAGCCCAAGTGGTCCTCACAGTCTGTCACCCAGCCTTTGTCTGGGCTGTTCAGGGAACTGTGGTGCCACAGTTTAGGGCTGATATTTAAGAAAGGGGAGGAGGGAATTCAGAGCATGATGCTCAGTGCATATCAGTGGTCAAGAGCACCAGCTCTGGGGCTAGACTTCGTGGCTTCAGATCCTGTTCAGGCACCTGAGACTGTGGGCAATTGATTTAACTCTGTATGTGACTGCGTCCCCTCAGCAAAACTTAGATAATAAAACTACAGTCGACTGTTGTAAGATAACATTGACATATACCGATAAAGCACTTAAAAGATATATGTGGCTTTGCTTTTTCCTGTTCAGCCATTATTGGCCCATGAGTCTGTGAGACCCAGTCTTAAATCCTCCCTGAATAGCCAGCTCCTTGACTGTCTCTGAACTTCACCTTCAGTCTGTGGGTGTCTTCTATTCAGTTGTGTACTATTCTCATTCCTTGAGTCACTGGATGATTCTCATAGGCCAATAATTCCTGCCCCTTCCTAGTGTTTAATTTATAAATCACTTTTTTCTAAAATTATGGAATGGTCCATCTTATTTGTAATTTAGAGTGAATAAAAATTATATTTTGAAAAATTTAAAAAATCACCTTTGAGAAGCAGTTTTGATGTTTACTCCCCCCCCCGCACCCAATCCTAGTCTTTGCCAGAATCTGTTTTTCTTATGCTTTCCATCATCCCATTCTTCACCAAACTAAGAAAGGGAATAAAGGAATGGTGTGCCCTTTAAATGGTAATCGTGAGTCACATCACATGGGCCTTCTCTGGACAGCAAGAGCATTCAGTGGTAGTACTTTTCACAAAGCCCAGGGCTCTGTGTATTTTTTAAAAAATATTTATTGTTCAGATTATTACAGTTGTTCCTCTCTTTCCCCCCATAGCTCCCCTCCCCCCAGTTGCCACCTCACCCTCTGTCCTTACCCCCCCATCCTCCTCCATAGGTGTATGACCCTTGTCCAGTCTTCCCGCACACCCAACACCCCTTTCCCCCCGAAAATTGCCCCTGATTCTATTCTATTCACCAGTTAATTATGTTCATCAGATTTTTTATTCACTTGATTTTTAGATTCACTTGTTGATAGATATGTATTTGTTGTTCATAATTTTTATCTTTACTTTTTCTTCTTCCTCTTCTCAAAGGATACCTTTCAGCATTTCATATAATACTGGTTGGATGGTGATGAACTCTTTTAGCTTTTTTTTTTGTCTGTGAAGCTCTTTATCTGACCTTCAATTCTGAATAATAGCTTTGCTGGGTAAAGTAATCTTGGTTGTAGGTTCTTGCTATTCATCACTTTGAATATTTCTTGGCACTCCCTCTGGCCTGCAAAGTTTCTGTTGAGAAATCAGCTGACAATCGTATGGGTACTCCCTTGTAGGTAACTAACTGTTTTTCTCTTGCTGCTTTTAAGATTCTCCCCTTG
>PVJC01012294.1:0-39895 GCA_004026665.1 Murina feae | reverse complement strand
TCTGATGGGGCTGGGGGCAGGTCCCCAGTGATGACACACACACACACACACACACACACACACAGAAGGCACCTGGCAGACTGGGGCCATCATAGGACATCCACTGAGGGGTCCCAGACTGTGAGAGGGCACAGGTCGGGCTGAGGGACTCCCTCCACGCCGAGTGCACAAATTTTTGTGCACCGGGCCCCTAGTAATTTTATAAAAAGAGAAAATTATAATCAGAAAATGTATAAAATTGCAGTTTTACATTTCTGACAAATATGAACTTTAGTGTTTTGCGGTTTTGGGGGGAACAGTAGAAAGAAAGTAAAAGCTAGCTTCTTATATGTCTTGGTGGTGGCGATGGTAAGGGCTTTATTAACAATTTACACAGTTAACAATTTGATGTGCATTTTTGTTGTTGTTTTTATATATTCAGAGTTGAACAACCATCACCATAATCAACTTTAGAATATCTGTATCACCTTAAAAAAGTCTTTCTCATTAGCCATCACCTGTCAGTCTCCCCATTACCCAACCTTACTAACTATTAATATACCTTCTGTCTCCATAGATTGCTATTCTAGACATATTTATAAAAATGCAATTTTATAATATGTAATACATATACACAATACAGTATGTGGCCTTTTATGTCTGAGTTAAATTCCTTAGCATGTTTTCAAGGTTCAGCCATGTTGTAGTATGTATCAGTACTTTATTCATTTTTATGGCAGAATCATACTAAATTGCTTAAATATAAACTTTGAGTCACATATCATCATGTAGAGCTTGATATATTTTTCACCTTTTAACTATTATCAATACTATTACTATGAACATTCATGTATAAGTATTTGCATGGACATGTGCTTTCAGTTATCTTTAATACTCAAACAAAAATTGCTGGACCAAATGGTAACTCTATGTTTCACTTTTAAAGATATCTAATCTAACAAAAGAGTAATATGCAAATTAACCCTCACTCTGTTACACCCACAAGCCACACCCACCTACCAATCAGGAGCAAATATGCAAATTAACTCAACTAAGATGGCGGTGGCCATGGAGCTGGAGGTGCCTGGGCAATGGAGGAAGCCAGGGCCCTGTGGGCCCTGAGCTCTACTCAAGGCTACAAAGTTTCAATTATAGAAGGTAAACAAACCTCAGATACCTGCCTGGCTGGGACTTTGGGTTGCCAGGGGCAACCCAGACTTTGAGCGGGGGACCAAGGCAATAAAGTTTCAATTATAGATGTTGAATAAATCCCAGATACCTGCTTCCAGCCAGGCATCCCAGTAGGGACCAGAACTCTGAAGGGGCTGTGGACAGCCTGAAACAGCCCTCTGCCCCTCACCCAGGCTGTCCAGGCACACCAGAAGGTGGACATCTCCCAAGGGGTCCCAGACTACAAGAGGGCACAAGCAGGGCTGAGGGACCTCCCTCCCACCCCCAGTGCACAAATTTTTGTGCACCAGGCCTCTAGTATAAGGTGATCAGATTTTAACGTTGATAAAGCGGGACACCATTGACTGGGGGGGGTATCTTTTTTTTTTATTACTTAAAATATTACAAAGAGTAGTACATATGTCTCTTTCCAAAAATCAGGACTTTTTAAAAATGCCGTGGGATGTGGGACAAGTTGTTAAAAATTGGGACTGTCCTGCCAAAAGCGGGACATCTGGTCATCTTACTCTAGTACCATTATATTACAAAATAGCTGTATCATTTTAATTTCCACCAACAGTGTATGGAGGAGTTCAGTTTCTTTAGATCCTCATCAACATTTTTCCTAGTGTGTCTGAAGTGGTGTCTCATTGTGATTTTGATTTCATTATTTTGATGACTATTGATGTTAAGCATTCTTTTATGGGCTTATTTGCTGTTATATGTCTTTATTACAGAAATGGCTAATCATACAATTTACCAGTTTTGATGGGATTATTTGTCTTTTTATTATTAAATTGTAGACAATTTATATATTCTAGATAAAAGCTCTTTACTAGATATTAGATTTACAAACCTAAACCTAAATGTAAACATAAACATATACAAACTAATACATATACATATACATAAATGTAGGTATAAATGTAAATGTAAATGCAAATGCAAACATGAATATAAAGTAAATGATAATGTAAATATAGATAGAAATGCATGTTTATGTATGTGATATATATAAAATTTGATGTTACTTGTAAACCAAATTCTAATTTCTAAAATTAAATTTCTTTTCAATGCACTGTTTTGTGTTACTAACTTCTAGACTTTTATAGTCTATCTAGAATAATGTAATCCCTTGCCTTGGGTTGGTATCAAGTGTCAACAAAAATAAAATGATTTGAATTTGATCAAATTCCAAGTTTACTTGAGCATATTATAGTTCAGGAACTGAGCAGCACAAACACAAAGCCAAGTTAGTGGCTCCACTGAAAACAGGTCAAGCCCAGGGCTAAAAGCAGAAAATAGAGATGGTTGTGGAGCACTTCTGATGGGTTAGATGAAGGACTTTGCAAAATGTCATCAAGGCTTGTTTGCACTAGATAACTAGCCATCAGTAGGGGTGGTTGTGGGAAGATGAGAGCTTTGAGAAGAAAGGTTAAGCCTGAGTCATTTCTCCTCTATGCAGGCATAAGGTTTATCATTTGGAGTTTGCCAAGGTGCCTCCATTTTAAAATCTTTTCACAAGCATTTGGCCCCAAATAGTTTTTCTGTATTCTTATATGTTAAATAACTTCATTGTAGTCAAATTTCTTCACTTTCATCTGAAAGTCAAGTCCCTTCTCATTTTTCCTACATAATTACCAGTTATTGACATTTTAAAAATCTAAACAGTCAAAACTCAATAGCAATAGCTAGTGTTTGCTAATAGATTAGATAAGTGTTTTCTATGCTTATATTTTAAAATCCATATAACAAGCAAACAGAGTAAGTGTGTCTAAGACCCCATCTTATAGATAATTTTTAAGGGTTACTTTTGTTTTTGAGTCAAAAGTCAGAAAGTCAAGTCTGTGAGTGGACCGGTACTCAAATGCAGGTCCATGAGCCCTCAGAGCTATGCTGCTACTATGAATTCCAAGGTCTTTCACCAACTTGATTCTGCCTGTTAGAACTAATCTCAATTCAGGTAATCTTTTTGCAATATGTTTAATATATGTGTCCCTTCCCTGCAACTTGGAGTCTGTTCACATCTCTTTCCAAGTTAACATACTCATAAAAATTAATATTTTTAATTTACATTTCATCTGTGTTTGCTCTTTCACAAACAGAACATCTTTAATCAGTTGTTCCCTTGCTTTTCCAAAGTCTGTATGTATCTTTCAAGCATATTTCAGATAACTATGTTGTATATGTAAATAGACATTTTAAGCTTCATAGAATACAAATTCAAGATGTAATAGTCATACCTGTCTAATGATATCTCTCTCTTGTATTACTCAGGAATGAGTATATTGATACATTCTCAAATTATCTTTTGTTTTCTTATTTTAAGGTAATGAAACATAACCATTGACAAATTTTACAAGTATTTATTTTTATGTTGCTCTGTAACAGTTTTTCAACTAAAAGTTGGGCATGTGAATTTGAATGATACCCTGATCTTGACAACAAGAATACAAAACTATATAAAATAATCAAATTTCTTAGCTCAGTCTAAAGGCATACTATCTCTTTCACCAGAGATATCAGTTCTCTCTGTAGTTCAAATCAGTTGTATTAGACAGAGGCCCCACCTTGGTGTGAGTATCTTTGCCCTTAACCTAGACAAGTCACACAAAGTTATTAGTATGACTTCATATTTTATCTTATGTCTCAGATTAAACTCTATTTGGTTGCCTGAGATCTATATTTTTGTTGAGGTAAACAGAATATTTTTTTAATTATTTTTATTTTTATTTTTTCCCCTGATTTTTTTTATTTAATTACGTAAAGTATTACAAAGATTAGTACAAATATCTCTTTTTTCCCCTGCCCTTCCCCCAGCCTCCCCTACCCCTAGTGGTCTGTGTCCTTTGGTTATGCTTAAATGCATGCATAACAGTCCTTCGGCTGATCTTTTACCCCCCCCCCCCATCCCCTCTCCGTCCTTGTTGCTTTAATTTGACAGATTGTTTGATGCTGTTCTGCCTCTGAATCTGTTTCTGTGTCTATGGCCATACCACCCTGAACGTGCCCGATCTTGTCTGATCTCGGAAGCTAAGCAGGGTCGGGCTTGGTTAGTACTTGGATGGGAGGTAAACAGAATATTAAGACTATCTCTGGCTCTTCTATATTTTGTATTCTTATAGGATTTTGGTTATACTGTTAAGATGGATTTGAACTGTTTCCCTCTTTACTCTCTGAAGATGCTGTTTTTTCCTCTTTATCTGAAGTTCTGTTTATTTGGTTATTCATTCAATCAACATGTACTCAGTAAATAGCATTCTCAAACTATTACGTTATATATTTTAAGTGATACACAGATAAATATAATATTCTTCACAGGAGACAGCATGGGGCCCAAAGGAGAGCAAGGCTTGCGCTTCAGTGATGGCTCTGCCACGTACTGCCAGAGTCATATCTCGCAAAGTTATTTGACCTTTTTTGTTTTGATTTTCTTATTTGTAATTTGAAGATAACGATAATGATTGTCAGTAAGATCAAATGATGAATACAAATATTCAATTGAAACAGTGCCTTGCATGAGATGAGTTGCAAAAGAAATGTAGCTATGCTTATTCATGATGATTAGAGTCCGTATGCGAGAGTAGTGTTATGTGTAACCACAATATTTCACTGAAAATTTGGAGGATAATGGGATTATGTACAGTTGTGTAGTTAATTAAATTGTTGTCAAGGAAATTACATATGTCCCAATTTTGAAAACTAATTTATTGTGACAAATCAGTTAATTTCTTATATTTATAAAAATAAATAGATTTGACGTGCCTCAGGCACAGTTTTGTTGGTTATTTAAATATGATAATGTCCTCAAAGGAACTTTTTAAGTGATAAAATATTTAAAAAAAAAACTAAGGGATTTTACTAAGTAATGTTAAACAATTTGTATCCCATTCCTAGTCTAGGGAATCCTGATTGTCCAAACCAGGGATGAGCATGCATAGTTATAAAATTAAAAAATTTTAAGTGGTAATAAGTAGCTAATGAAATGTGAAACACATTCCCTGCCTTACTGAACCAACATTAAACTTTACCTAAAGATGGAAACCTTGACTACTGCCCATACAGTTCTTTTGTGACAGGAACTTTAATCAACCATTCTGTGTCCATCAGGTATTTCATAAAAACACTAATTCAGTTTTCTATACAATTGTCCTTCCTGATCTCATTAGAGTGGATGTATCTAGAAATTATAGAACCGGCATGCTTCTTCCGGTCCCCTCAGACACCAACATAGCGCTTGGATTTTAGATGACGTGCATCGTTATAAAAAGTTTTCAGTTCCCTATCCATTCTTTCGCATTCCTGAAATAAAACCATTTAGGACTGTTCTGCAGAGATATTCATGTAACATTAAAACAAGGAACTCAGTTTTGTTTCTAACATGAAAGCCATGGACAGATGGCAAGCCTTTTTTGAAAGGGGTAGTAAGTACATGTACTTTCCTTCATCCGTGCTGCGTGCTGTGTCCAAGAACACCCTACAGATGAAATAATCAATATTTTTTGAGCTGGAGACTTAAACCTGCAATGTGAAAAGAAACAAAAAACACACAAACAAAAAAAGCATTACTGGAGGGCAGTATTTTGAAGCAAAAAGGAAAAGGGAGGGAAAAAAATCTTCTCTCAAACATTCATATAATTATTTTTTTCTTTTCCAAGAATACTTTTTTGACATTGTTAACAGCATTAATGAGAATCAACAGTATCCTAACTAGGGTATTAAAATAAGATTAATGTAAAACAATGCAATGGAAACAAAATCGAAGTTATTATATAATTCCACAAGAAGAAGAGTGATTACTTTTATATAAATAATTAAATAAATAAATAAATAAATAAATAAATAAATAAAACTCTTTCTGAGATTAATGTTTCCAAAGGAATGGAATCTTTAAAAAGATGTGTTTCCCAAACTCATAAGTGGATTAAGCCATGGGGAGTGTAAAATTACAAATTTTTTCTGCCTATAAAATATCTTTTACAAGATAGACCCAGGATGGATATGGCAAATCCTATATAATGAAAAGGTAATATGCAAGCTGACCCTAACAGCAGAACAACTGGGAATGACTGGTCACTATGACAACACACTGACCACCAGGGGCCAGACGCTCAATGCAGGAGCTGCCCCTGGTGATCAGTGCACTCCCACAGGGAGAGCTCTGCTCAGCCACAAGCCAAGCTGACAGCTGCCAGTACAGTGGTGGTGGTGGGAGCCTCTTCCGCCTCCTCAGCAGTGCTAAGGATGCCCGACTGCAGCTTAGGCCTGCTCCCTGCTGGCAAGTGGACATCCCCTGAGGGTTCCCAGGCTGCCAGAGGGATGTCTGACTGCCAGCTTAGGCCCGAACCCCCCAGGGAGTGGGCCTAAGCCAGCAGGTGGATATCCCCTGAGGGGTCCCAGACTGTGAGAGGGCACAGGCCATGCTGAGGGACCTGCCCCCCCCCCACTCCAAGTGCACAAATGTTTGTGCACCAGGCCTCTAATATTTTAGAAAAATACAAGTGTGGGATTTTAATGTTACTTGTCTAAGTCTCTCTACCTTACTCCTTCTCTTCCTCCCTCCTCACCTCCACCAGTCTCTCTCTCTCTCTCTCTCTCTCTCTCTCTCTCTCTCTCTCTCTCACACACACACACACACACTTGATTCAAAATATTCAGAATGTATTCTTTTATTGGTTTTATCCACCACTTCATTCACATTTTTATCATGCTACTTGTTTATTATCCTATGATTCCTTATTTTATTTTTTAAAATATATTTTTATTGATTTCAGAGAGGAAGGGAAAGAGAGAGAGAGAATCACTGATAGGTTGCCTCCTGCATGCCCCATCCCACACTGAGGATCAAGTCTACGACTTCGGCATGTGCCATGACCTGGAATTGAATCATGACCTCCTGGTTCATAGGTGGGCACTCAACCACTGAGCCATGCCGGTCAGCTATTAGCTTATTTTTGTTACTAGTTTCTTTGTGTCTAACATGCTCTTCTCTGTTACAATCAGGACCTGGAACTCGGGATTACTGAGAGAGTGCTCCATAACTCTCAGCCACTCCAACACACAACTTTCTCAAGAAATTCTCAAAGAATCAGTAGTTGAAATAAGTTTATGATCTGGTATAATGAATACTTTTATCCAGATATTCCCATACTGCTTCAATTTTAGAAGTTATGAAAGACACACAGAAGTCATAGGAGATGAATCACTTTGAGGAGCAAAAACTACACTCACCATTTAAATCAGTCAGTTTTTCCCAGGTATCCCTGAAACTTCCTTGTTCCTCTCAATATCTTTTACAAAAAAGGAATTAAATATTTTATTCTCAGAGAGGTATGAGTCACTTGGAACAGCTAATCTGTAAAGATTGTCAGCAACCAAGTAATATGAATGCTAAGGCTCTGGGAGTTGCAGGTGTTAGCCTCTGGATGAGACATCAGATAAGCCGGATGAAGGGCCCTCTGGAGGAAGCTAAATCTTGCCCCACGCCCCGGCAGGAGTGTGACAGAAAAATATCCCTAAACACTCTTCTCATATAGTCCACCTATACCTGTTCTCCAAAGACATTTCACTTGCCTTCCCAGAAAGTCACATCTCCAACTGCTTTCTTAGCATTTAGTTATCCCAAAAGGTTGTAATGCTCTCTTACTTGTGTAATGAGAACATTCTGGGGGGAGATGTTCTACTCTAAGATCAATATTAACTTTTGCCATGATCAGTGCTCTATTGAATTTCCTTGCCACTTACTCTAGGTTTAGTTTTGAAATGTCCTAGTGACATGAAAGAATTTAGTGAACTTACAACAAAGTCATGGCACCTTGGTAAAAATCAACTACAATTTGTGAATGTATGTCAAAGCCTAGTGGGCATTGTTGAAGCAGGTTATTTCTCTTATAATAATAATCCTGTGGAGTCACAGCAGTTTTTTACAGATTGTTAGCTATTTTGATAGTATTTTACATTAATTTCATGTGTACAGCATTGTAGTTAGACAATCATATAGTTTACAAAACTATTTCCCCTATATTTCAAGTACCCACCTGGCATTATACATAGTTATTACCATATTATTAACTATATTTTCTGTGCTGTACTTTACATCCTCATGATTATTTGTGACTACCAATTGGTACTTATTAATCCCTTCACCTTTTCTTACCCAGACCCCCAAATCCATACCTCTGGCAACCATCCCTTTGTTCTTATTGTTTCTGAGTTTGTTTCTATTTTATTTGCTCATTTTTTGTTGTTCTTTAGATTCCACATATAAGTAAATCCTACTGTATTTGTTTTCCTCTGTTTGACTTATTCATTAGTATAATATCCTCTAGGTCCACCCACACTGTCACAAATGGTAATATGTCATTTATTTTTTATGGCTGAGCAATGTTCTATTGTGTATATGTACCACAACTTTTTTATCCACTTGTATATTGGTGGGCAATTGGGTTGCTTCCAGAGTCACAGTATTTTTAACAAATTGAATCATTTCTACACATTTCATTTTGCCTGACACTCAAAATAACCTTGTTAAGAGAAGAGTGGATACCTGGACTTTTCAGAAGCAGAAAACATTCTATGGTGAGCAAAGTGATCCACCATCTTGATATTGGTAATCATTACTCAGTGGGAACTGGGTGAGGGAACCTTAACTAGAACCAAGAGAGCATGATGTGTTCCTTTCCTGAATCTCCAACCACATCTTGTACCATCCTTTCCTTGCTCACTAAGATCAGGTTGCTTAGCAGCACCTTTTTTTCCTTTTTTAAATATATTTTTATTTATTTCAGAGAGGAAGGAAGAGGGAGGGAGAGAGAGATAGAAATATCAGTGATGAAAGAGAATCATTGATTGGCTGCCTCCTGCATGTCCCCTAATGGGGAACAGGCCCACAACCTAGGCATGTGCCCTGACCCCCAGACCAGGAATTGAACCGTGACCTCCTGGTTCATAGATTGATGCTCAAACACTGAGGCACACCAGCTGGGCCAGCACCATTTTCTTAAAAATGTTTCCTTCTGTCCTCAATGAATGTGCACCTATGGTTTCTAATATATTCTTGGGATCTTTTTAAAATTTTTGTTATCCTGACTGGTTCTTTGTATTTTTCTGGTGTCAGCCTAATAATAATTTTCATAGAGAAGCCTTCCCTTCCCATCTTTCTCTCACGCTTGGCCAAGTGTTTTCTTCTCATATTATCTTACTCTTTTCCTTAAATCCTTAATTTATTTTCAGTTACCTTTCAATGTTTATTGCCACCACTGTTCTAAAAGCTCCAGGGATGCTAGGTCAACATTTTCCTCACTGTTGCATAAAAGCACTCCATGTACAGCACAATACTTAAGACCAGAAATGCATACAAAATATAAAATGGAGTAAATCTAGACATTATTTGCATCCTCATATAAATTTTCATATGCAATTTTGTATTTGCTCCATGAAAACAAGGTTTTGAAATCATACCTCTTTTTGATGGTGAGATACATATGTTTCTCCTCTTTTATTAAATGTTATTTTACATGTGTCCTGTTATTTCTCTAGTTCTTCATTTTTTCCTTCCTGAAATTATAGTGTTATTTGGTGTATTCTAGAGGGAAATGATCCACTACTTTCTTTTTGGTATGGGTGACTAGATACTAGCTCTACCTGAATTTCTACAAAGCTCAGTTCTCCTTAGACATCTTTCACTGTGATGATATCCAGAGCTGTCACAATAAAACCCAGTCCGATTTTTCTCAATAGCTAGATATATAGTTGTTGCAAGGGACATATGTAAATAAACCTTTATGATTCTTGGTCCTATTCCACTTCGTTTACCTACAGGATAACAAAGAAAAAATCAGCATAGAGAGCTACATTTGCCTTCCAGACCTTCTACAGTTGACAGGAAAACAGAAAATAAGCATATGACTCTTTGAATAACATAATTTCAGATAGTAATGCATATGCCATTTACTTGAATTGAGTATTACATTCATAGATTTTACATCATTTTATATTTTTGCATGGCATTTTTCTGTGCAGAAACCAAGTATTATTAATTTGAAGGTTATTATATGTCCCTAGGCAATCAATAAATACTTGATAAAACATACACACACAATTCCAGCAAACCTTTATTTAAATTGTTTGGTAAGGTTACCGTATTTTCCTGCATATAAGATGACTTTTTAACCCAGGAAAATCTTCTCAAAAGTCTGGCGGTCGTCTTACACGCCAGGTGTCCTCTTACAGAGCAGGTGCTGAAACTTCTGAGCTGGACTGGAAAATCTGTGGTCACCCCATATGGTGGAGGGAGCTCAGAAATGGCCACAATCCATTCATTTCAATGGAGCCGACAGAGACTGCAAGTGTCTCCGGTCGGCTCCTTTTTGTGCCACATAGGGTCCCTGTCCAGACTTTTTAACTCAGGAAAATCTTCTCAAAAGTTCAGGGTCATCTTATACACCCAGTCATCTTATACCCTGGAAAATTTGGTATATCCCCAAATGTGAAGTATTATTTTCCCAAACCTGGTATTTAAAGGTTCATTTGGTTTAGGTGATTGATGGTCCCAAAAGAATCACAGAAGTGCTAGTACTTCTCAGTGGATACAAAGAAGAGGTGTCTAAGAGATGGAGAATAGTGCTAGCCAGTTTTACTCAGTGGCTAGAGCATCAACCTGCAGACTGAAGGATTCAAGGTTCAATTCAAATCAAGGACATGCTCGGGTTGTGGGCTCAATCCCCAGTAGGGTCTATGCAGGATTAGTATAAGTCTATGCTGGATTTAAATAAAGCAATGAAACAGAAATTATATATAAATATAGGAAGAATTGCATTTTCCAAATCACCTGTTCAAAAGCCTATAATTATTAATAATAGTGTATTTGGGCTCCTAACAAAATATCATCAACTGGGTGGCTTATCAACAGAAATTAATTTTTCATTGTTTTTGAAGGCTGCAAATTCCACATCATACATAGCACTGGCTGATTTGAAGTCTATGAAGGACCTGTTTCGTCATTGACAGCTATCTTCTCATTGTGTCCTCACATGGTGGAAGGGGTGAGCTAGTTCTGTGGGGTTGCTTTTATAAGCTTACTAATCCCAATCATGAAGGTTCTACCCTCATAACCTAATTGCTTCCTAAAGGTTCCATGTCTTAACATCATCACCATGGAGATTGGAATTTAAAAATATAAAATTTTGGGGACACAAACATTTAACCATAGTAAGTATTGCACATCGTCAAGCTGCTTTGCACTCAGTCAACAACAGTGGGTTTCAAGCCTACACCGTGTGGATTTGCATGCATAGCTAAGATAAGGTTTGTATAAAAGTTAAGCTCCATTATTACTTTTGAAACTCTAGGCATTTCTAAGATAATAATTGCCCATAGAGATTAGAGATGGACAAACAGAATTAGAGCAAAATAGCAATTTGTGAGAGAATAAGAAGGCTAGAGAAACAAGTGAGATGCATATTCCAGGTAGAATTTTTAAACACTTGGGAGTAGATCTCTACACAACAAAACATGTATGTTAAGTCAATGTGGTCAGAAGAAACATTTCTAGTGTCTGGAAGCATAGTAAGTAGCCCTTGTGATAGGAGAGTGAGGTCCTTATATTTCTTTATTTTCTGATAAAAGCAAGAAAAATCATGTGGCTAAAGTCAGAAGCATTATTTCTAAATATGATTCTTCTTAGGTAAGTCATACTTTAAAGTATCAAATTTAAGCTTTCTTCATAAAATCATAGGTTCCTTTGAATCTGATGGGTTGGAGAGAGTGATCTTCCATTTCTCAGGGGTGAAATGGGAAGTGTTCTATTTAAGGCTAGAAGACCAAGGCACCATTTCCAACCTTCACGCACTCAAGGGTCTGAAGATGTCCTGTATCTCCTAGTTACTCCCACTGTGCTTTGAGAACCAGAGGCTCTGGCACTCCAGAAGCTTTTGGAAATGTGCACTCTCAGGTCATTCAGTAGATATAATGAATCAGACTCTATAGTTAGACACAATTCCCAGGTGATTTGTTTGAACTTTAAGTATTGAGAAGCACTGCTACTTAGACATGCTATTTTTAAACCACTGAGGCATAGAGAAGCTCATATTTTAGACAGAGAGACCTAAAATTAAAGCCCAATCTTTGACAGAAAAGCATGAAATTAAACTTTGATTTCATTGTTTACAACTCAGTGATTTTTGCAGAAAACCTAATAGTACCTCCAATAGTAATAATAATGCCTATAAAGTAGAAACAATAATACAACTTTGTCAATTAGACTGTTAACACCTTTAAAATTATGTGCACTAACTTTTAATGTAAGAACCTAATGAAGCAAGTGTGTTTTTTTACCTGGGCTTAGAAAGGTGAAGTGACTTGCTCCAGGTTACTCGACTTACTCATTAGATTAGCGGTTCTCAACCTGTGGGTCACGACCCCTTTGGTGATCAAACGACACTTTCACAGGGTCGCTTAAGACCATCCTGCATATCAGATATTTACATTACGATTAGCAACGAAAATAATTTCATGGTTGGGTCACAACTTGAGGAACTGTATTTAAAGGGCCAGACGGTTGAGAACCACTGCATTAGAGTGTTTAAATTTAACCCAAAATTTGTCTACAGTAGAAGCTCTCTACTATTTCCCTTCTAAACCAAATTTATCATATATAAAGTTAGAATGATATCTTGTAGGATTGTTTTGATGATAATATGGTAAAATACCAAAGGTAGTAACAAATGTTTGTTTCCTTCATTTTTAATAACATTTTCTCCACATGATGACTACTAGTTCTTTAAATAAATGACTGCATACACAAATCTCACCTTAAACTTCAAAGACTTAAATGATCTAAAAGTAGAAATTAAATTAGCTGAATTCAACTGAACTGTTTTTAACAAGTTACTTAAATAATAGTTATTTCAAAAATTGCTAATGTTAAGATAAAATGTGCAATTTGATTTGACTATATACACATATTTATGAATATATATATCTAATCTTAAAAGAGAAGTATACAAATTGACCCTCACTCCATTACACCTAAGCCACACCCATCAGCCAAGCCACACCCACCAGCCAATCAGAGTGGCCATATGCAAATTAACCCAGCCAAGATGGTGCCAGCAAACATGGAGCTAGAGCAAACAGGAGGCTTACGTTGCACCAGCTATGGAGTAAACTGCCTGCCTAGGCCAACTGGGCCTCTGCTCAAGGCAACAATATTTCAATTATAGAAGCCACGAAGGTGAAGCAAACAGTAGGCTTTATTGCCTGCCTAGGCCTCCACTTAAGGCAACAAAGTTTCAATTATAGAAGATAAATAAACCCCATGAACCTGCTTCCAGCCAGCCTCGCTGGGACGTTGGGTCAATGGGAGCTGTGGGAAGCCTGAAAATGCCCCTTAGCCTCTCACCCAGGCTGGCCACACCCCCATGGAGTAAGGGTCCCCACTAGGGGGCTTGGCCAGCCTGCAAACAGCCATAAACCCCTCACCCAGGCTGGCCAGGCACACCAGCAGGTAGACATCCCCCAAGGGGTCCCAGACTGCAAGAGGGCACAGGCTGGGGTGAGGGATCCACTGAGTGCACAAATTTTTGTGAACCAGGCCCCTAGTGTATATATATGAATGTAGGTATGGTGAGTAACATGGACACAGTAGAATAAGGAAACATGAACCTTATTATTCTAAAAACCAAATTACTAGTATTCATATTTTAACCCCTTGGACACATGAAGACACACACACACACACACGTGTACAACTTTGTACATTTGAAAATCCTGTAGAGATGGAAATTTAGTTTTGTAAATTAAGTCACTGTAAGGTAATTTTTTGATAATATGTTTTCAAGTTATATATATATATATATATATATATATATATATATATATATATATATAGAGAGAGAGAGAGAGAGAGAGAGAGAGAGAGAGAATATGCTTGATGCTACCTCTGAAAATGTTTTTTCTATTTTGTCAACATAGATTACCTTCACTGAAACACAGCCTCTTTGAAAATATTTTCTCTCTCTAGTACCAATAACTCTTTATCTATGACGCTTTCATGGGAATTCTGTTCTAACAAGTCTTTGCATACATTCTGTTTGAAGCAAAGTTTTAATAGACATATTCAACTACCCTTTGGTTCATCAAATGATTGAATATGGAAAAAGTATTTTAATCACCAACAAACATTTAGCCAAGAAGCAATGTTCTTATCCCTGGACCAAACTAGCCATTAGCACATCATTTGCTATTGTTATCCAAAGTTATTTTGGCCAATAGAAACCTTTATGTTGGACCTCTGTGTTCATGGACAACAACTGCCAAAAAATTCTGGGTGTTGCAAATGTATTATTGTGTACACCACACCATGTTCCCTGTATCAAATCTTAAAAGAAGAAAAGCTACATTTCTCCTGAATAGCTGGTCTGGTTTGACTTATAAAAACTGAGAATCCCTTGACTCTCTGTTTCTTCTCTCTGTATTTTAGGATGTTTGGAACCTAATAAATATACAACCCAACTTAAAAATCATGCAAGTTTTGTGTTATACACAGCACTAATTTCACTGTTTAATTGTCTAAAATAATTATACACTTTACACCTTATGGTGAGTGACTGTTCAAATTCCACTTTTTTAATACAATTAATTTTTATTATTTTTTTAAATTTTGTTTTATTGCTTGAAGTATTACAATGAATGTTAGATAGGTCTCCATTTTTTTCCCTTGACCTTCCCCCTTCTCTCCTACCCCCCCCCTCCGCCAGTGTCTTGTGTCTATTGATTATGCTTATATGCATGCATACAAGTCCTTCAGTTGATCTCTTAACTCCCCCCCAAGCCTCCCCAGCCTTCCAGCTATAGGTTGACAGTCTGTTCAATGCTGTTTTGCCTCTGTATCTGTTTATGTTTATCAATTTATAATGGTCCTTATTATCCATAAATAAGTGAGATCATGTGGTATTTTTCTTTCATTGACTGGCTTATTTCACTTAGCATGATATTCTCCAGTTGCATCCATGCTATTGCAAATGGTAAGAATTCCTTCTTTTTACAGCTCACAAATTCCAATTCTTATTCCAAGTGTTTAGCAGTGGATGAAGGAATAAGAAGAATGAAATAATTTACCTGATTATCCCTGGGGTCCCAGGGACCTTTGAGATCAAGTACTCTGACATCTTTATATAGTTATGACAGTAAAACATGTATTGTATATATAGAAACTCTTTTGCAATTAAGTAAGTAGTTGCCTTTAAAAAATGTCTTACTAACCAGCTACCCAATAATTCTGTGGACTCAATATTGCCATTTGAAACATAATTGACTTATGTTAACATGGCTTGCAGTGCTACATTTTGTGTTTCAGTAGCATAAATTTTACATACATTGCTTATGTACAACATGAATAGGATATATATATACATATATATATTCGTTTGTTCAAACTCTCAAATCTCCAAAAGTTATTCACCGATTGCTTTGAAATTTTGATACGACGTTGTATTCAAATACATGCATGTTTTTATATACCTATATTATATATATGTCACACCTGTGACAAGTAAAAACATGCTTTTTTGAAAAAATAGGTGAAAACATGATTTTTTTTTAAAAAAGCACCATCTGTTGGACGTAAAAGCAACACATGCTACAAACTTAATAATATTATTCAGTCTAACATTCAAAAGCCAGGGAGTCACATACAAGTCCGTCAACACTGTTGTGAAAGTAGATGAAGTGGCTAATTATAAAACAGAATTTTGGAATTCACTCGATCTGCCAGAGATGGAATTTAATCGACTCACCAATTATCATGTTGTGAAATATCCATCAGCACGTGGCTGGGCCTTGGGCCAGGGCTGGGTGGGGCTCGGGCATGGGTGGGCGCCACAGTCCCCCGCACGCTGGTGGCTGAGGGCTCACAGAGAGTGTAGAGGGTGAGAGCAGGGAAGCTTCCTCGACTCCTTTTTCCTATGGCTTCGGGCAGCTTGGCAAGGAGTCAGGAGCTGCCGGGCCACTTCAGGCACAGAGCACGGGGCGTGGGCCTCCTGTGGGGAGCAGAGGTTCAGGCTGGCACTGGAGGGCCCAGGCTGCAGAGGCACACGTGTGTGAGGCCAGACCAGCCAGGCAGGGCAGGGGCAGCGACATGCCAGGGGCAGCCACCCAGGAGGGTGCATTGTGCATTGTGCATTGTATACCCACAAGCATTGTGCAATTAAACATATTAGAAACGTGTGCTTTCTCTTTTCCATTTAACCAGACTGAGCTACAGCAACGCATGTGTGTGGCCGGGTACAGCTAATTATACACACACACACACACACACACACACACACACACCACACATACTAGAGACCCAGTGCACAAAATTCATGCATGAGGGGGGGTGGCGTGGGGGTCCCTCAGCTTAACCTGCACCCTCTCCAATCCAGGACTGCTCAGGGGATGTCTTACTGACGGCTTAGGCCCATTCCCCATGGTTCTCTGCTGTCTGCGGGGCCTACTTGGCCATTGCTGGGTCACTGAGGGTGACAGCCAAGCAGGCCCTGCTCTCAGCAGCCGCCCTCCAGGACTGAAGGACTTCAGCATAGTTGAAGCAACTGGGCGCCGCCATCTTGTGGCTATGGATGCCACCATCTTTGTGTTGGAGTGATGGTTAATTTGCATATTACTCTTTTATTTGATAGAATAATAATGATGAATGATAGATACATAGATAGGTAGATGGCTATATAATTGGAAAATGAGGTCAGTCGAATGGGAAATGTTAGTTTGGAAATGATGTTTTTCTCCAGCCCATGAATGTATTTCACCATGAAGGCACATGTAACAAATCTGGAGTGAAAACACAAAGGCAAAAGACTGTGTTCTGGAGGTGTGCGCAGTAGTGAACTGAGTATATTCACTGTTCAGGCTTCCTTTTGGCTCAGTTGGTCATCTGCTTTATATAGAAATTGTAATTATAAGGATAATCTCATTGTATTTTCAAAAAATTTGTTCAAATTTTTATTACTTAACTAGGGGCCCGGTGCACAAAAATTTGTGCACTCGGGGTGGAGGGAGTCCCTCAGCCCGGCCTGTGCCCTCTGACAGTGTGGGACCCCTCAGTGGATGTCCTATGATGGCCCCAGTCTGCCAGGCGCCTTTTGTGTGTGTGTGTGTGTGTGTGTGTGTGTGTGTGTGTCACCACTGGGGACCTGCCCCCAGCCGCATCTGAGGCTCGGAGCAGTCCTCCTGTGTGTGTATACCTGCTGGGGGCCTGCCCCAAGGCACACCGTGGAGACTTGGAGCAGGCACCCCCTCTATGTTGATCTTTCAGACTCTTGCCCTCCCCTGCATGTTGTTCTCTTTTTTGAGCGTGGCCAGGGCTGGGTGGGGCCTGCCTCCCAAGCTTGCCTACTGCCCATCTTCCTCCAGCCACCAGAAAGCAGGGAAAACCCCGCCTCGTGGTCAGGCCAGCCTTTTCCTGCTCCCTGATCCTCGGAAGGGACCTGGGCAGCCACCAAGCAGGCCGCCAACCCTTTCCCACTCACTCGTCCCCTGCTGCCTTCCTTTCCCACTTCCCGGTGCTGCCAAGGGGTCTGGAGAGCTGCCAAGCAGGACCCCGGCCCCTGCAGCCTTGCTTTCCCGCTCCACGATGCCCCTCAAAGGGCCTGGGAAGCCACCAAGCAGGCCGAGACCCCCCCCCGCCGCCTCTTACCCGCTTCCCAGTGCCCTCCAACCCTGCTGCCTCTTTCCCACTCACGGGTCCTGGGTCCTGCGCTGTCCGGCCCTGCAGCCTCTCTGTGCACTCGGGAGGTCCCTCAGCCTGGCCTGTGCCCTCTCACAGTCTGGGACCCCTCGGGGGATGCCCACCTGCTGGCGTGCCTGACCAGCCTGGGTGAGGGGTTTTAAAGCTGCCCACAGCTCCCATTGACCCAACGTTCCCGCAAGGCTGGCTGGACGCAGGTTCTGGAGTTTTTTCCCCTATAATTGATACTGTTCCTTGAAGGCCTGGGGTTACCTCCTACAATTGATACACTGTTCCTTTAAGGCGGCCTTCTAACTACTAATGAAGCCTCCTCTGCTTCACCTCGCAGCGTCTATAATGAAACAATTGTTACTTTTACTGGTTAGGCCGGAGTTGCTCTTTCCTTCAGCTCCGGAGGATTCTATGATTGTTACAATGTTTCAAAGCTGCTAGAGGCAGTTTAATCGAAGCTGAGCTGAAGGGCACAGCTTCACTTTTGCTCCTGCGCAATGGAAAGGGCTGTTTACTCAGGTCCGTGAGTGGCGGCCGCCATGTTGGTTGGGCTAATTTGCATACAGCCGCTCTGATTGGCTGGTGGGCGTGGCTTACCCTGTCTCGGAGAAACGGTTAATTTTAATATTTCGCTTTTATTAGTTTAGATAACCTTAACCCTTCTTACAACACACTCATTTATTTTTTTAATGAATGACAACTTTATTTCTTAAAGGCTGATGAAAAACCATTACTATTTCTAGTAAAGAAAATACAACATCTCAATTAAAAACTATGGTAACTACATTTCCTCCTTAAAATGCTAAGTTTTCTAAAACACAACTTGAAAATATTTTGCTTGCATGTTTAATCTCAGCACAGTGGTTTCAAAATCAAGTATACATGTTACATGCATCAATGCTGAAGTACAAATTATAATCAACATCATCATCACCTTCACTTTTTCTTTTCAATGCATTTGTTGATTCATTGGAAGCATTTTGTGATGACACCATGTAATAAGAATGTTTCTGGACCCAATTAATGATGGATTTATCAGAACATTCTGAACTGATGTTGCAGAAATTGATGCATTTACAGCTGGGGACTGTGAAGTGGGCATCTTTTGTAAGGATTTAAGTCTATAGTTTGGAGCAGTCAAGCATTATCTATCAGGTGGCAATCTAGGACCTGAATATGTCTTGATCAATGGCAATACAGTTTGATTTCGTTGCCTTTCAGTATCTAATAAAATATCTCTTGGGGGAAGAGAGATAAGCGACTGGTCAGCATCAACGGTAGCTTTCTTAGCATGACTTGAATATATTATGGCATCATCTAGAATTTAGGTCACCTAAATGTTGGAAGGCAAACTCCAACATCTGATTTTTAATTCTTGGCTCATATTCTGTAATCCCCATATCCTTTAGGATTTGTGCCATCATCTGTGCATCCTTCGGTTATGCTCTTGGGAGAAGCCATCTTGCCAGACTCCATGATACCCAGTGATCAGGCTTCTCGAGCTAAATCGCCCACATTAACGTATTTCAGTCCCAATCTTGCTGCAAGTTCTTTGCCTAGTGTGGCTTTTCCAACCCCTGGTTGTACCTGTGAGCAGGATGTTCAGAAGCAACATGGTCCTCAATGCGATCACTCATGCCTTTCTTGAAAAGGCATATAACTACATATCCAATGCAGTATTTATTTATTGGGAACACTACTTTTTAACTGTGCTGTCATATTATTTAGAATATTATTGTATTGGTTAGCACCACAGATACAAAGTTGCCTAGGTTTTGATGATTTTTGCTTCTAGCCTTATTTTTTTCATAAACTCTTACATTGATAGTGTGGGATGTTGTAGAACATAAGATTTTTCAGGAGTGCATTTATAGCATTTTAGTAGAAACACCTGCAAATCTGTTGTTTTTGTTGGCTGCTTACAATAAAATAAATTGCTCCTTTTCATGACAAACTATCCAATTTGCTTATTTGATAGAGTGAAGTTTTGGATGACAAACAGGTGTAAATCTGAAAATAGGTCTGCATATATACCTGTAATGCCAATTAGTATTGCACTGAATTGCTGATTGAACTAGTTGTTCATATTTGAAAACTGACATTAACATGTACTATGAAAAATTAAAATTTCTGTATCAGTAGGGAAAATGTCAGGAATATAACGACCAATTTATCTATAATAATGAAAGGGTAATATGCTGATTAGACTGGACATCCTTCTTGACAAAGCCGGGGCTGAAACAAAGCCCAGGTCCCTGGTGCCTGCCAGCAGCTGGAGGGGAGCAGCCCAGGTCCCTGGTGCCTGCCAGTGGCCAGAGCGAAGCCCTGGTCCTCGGTGCTGGAGGGAAGCTGGTGCCAGCAGCCGGGGGAAGAAAATCCTTGCTCGAATTTTCATGCATCAGGCCTCTAGTAAGAATATATATCTAAAATGATGTAACACTATTGTTGGGTATTTATTTCTTGTTTCAAAACCATAGTTTCATTACGGGTCTATTTCTGAGGGATGGTGGCACCAATACTCAGCTCAGGGGTAAATCCTGCTAAGTTTCAGCTCCCCACAGGCATCACACAGGTCATGGGTAAGTGATGCAATCCTCTTTACTGATATGAGAAAAAAACTGTTGCAGCAATTTTGGGAAATTTTCCTCATTCTAAAAGAAATAACAGCATTGCAGTATCTTATCCCTCTGTCAATTAAAGTACCTATATACGACACAGGTCTAGCTAGTATCTCATGAACACGAGGGCACCTAACCTGAGGACAACCCAAAGGCAGAGAGAAAACAATGACAAAAATCTGAGTCTTCAGTGAAGACTCAATTACAAACCCTGGGGCCATTTATATTAAGTAAATTGTTCTTCAGCTGAACACATTTTGTTATTTTAAACTATTAAATATATTTTTCTGTTATATTCAAATTTATCCTATTCCATCGAAATTACTAATTAGAACATTCCACACACACACATACTTTCTATATACAGACACCCACCCACCATACATTAACATGTGTACACATGCACATAACACACACACAGACTTTCATGGAGATTTTATTTCCACATATTCCAAGTCATCTTTCCCATCATTCTCTTGGATCTATAGTAATTTTTTTTCACTTCAAATTAAGGGCATTCACAATGGGAAACTGTGACTTTTTCTCTAGTTTTTCTTATCAATAATTGAGTTATTCATGGTTTCAAACATCTTCTTTAAGAGATGTAAATGAATATTACTAGACATGATTCTACCTCTGCTAACTTCACATGCTAGTGTGGAGTTGTCAGTACCATTATGTTACCCAGTGACTTTTGAGCATAAACTTGTTTTGTCCCATATGATATCTGTATTTGCCATCTCTATACTTCTGGTTGAACTGCCTTTCATCAACTCTCTAGCATAAAAATCTAAATACTGTCCTTCAGAGTAATAATCTTACTACTATTTTAGATCTTTAATAAATTTAACAAAATTAATTTGACTTTAGCAGACCAGACTCCCCAAATAGCGATGGATAGTAATATATTACTTCTACACTTCTTTTAAACATCTATTATGTACAATGCACTTTCAACTGCTGGTGATATATCAGTGAGTAAAATATTTATATGCTCATTGAACTTACATTCTTTTAAAACATCTTATTAGCTACACAGAGAATTTTTTAATTATTTTAATGCTTATGGTCAATATTGAATGTGTGTGTGTGCATGTTAAACCTTCAGATTGGTTCATGTCTTGTTTGTTTAGAAGTCCAGTATAACTTTGTGTTTTACTCAATATCAAGGATTATGTGCCTATTATATGTGAGGCAAATGGTTACTATCTTTGTGGTGATCAATATATGGGGAGGAGGGAAAGAAAGTAAGTCTATTGTAGGTTACTGAAATAAATATTAGACAGAAGTATGAAAAAATGCTCTATAAGTGCACATAAAGTAGTTATATATTCTGTGGAAGAATAAAGGGAGGAGATATTTAATTAGTACCTAATTATGAATAGGAGTTGTTTATATTAGGGGTACAGAATTAATAGAGAAGTATGCACTCTGTTAAAGGAAAGTGCAATTTCAAATTTAAAGTAACCTTGAACTTTAAATTTCACTACCTACCTAAATGAGGAATATGGACCCTAGGCACTAGGAGTCATTAGAGAAGGTAAAGGGAGTGATGTGATCCAGTATCTCTTAGGGAGCTAACTCCAGTGGCAGTGTGAAAACTGGTTCCTAGTGGAAGTGGAATAGAGTCAGGGAAGCCCTTGATAAGTTAGTGCAATGAATGAGCCAGAGATGGGAGAAGGCCTAAAATGCAGCAGGCACAGATTGCAGATACGTATGAAAATTATTGATCTAGGTTTTCTAAGACAGAAAAGCTCTTAGACCAGAGTCTGGGACTGAAGATTAGGTGAGCTGCCTTTAGCAATGTCATGGTTTCTTTGATCTCACTGCTCTAATCGCAAATCAAAGAATTGTGTGTGTGCGTGCATTTTCCTGGTGAAGTAAAGATAGACATAATATTAAAATGCCTTTTGACATTTCAAATGCATTTTGGAGGAAGCAGATTTGTTTATGTAGTATTTGGCGATGTTAGCTAAACAAAGCAGATAACTAATACATTGGGGTTACTTTTCAAACAGAAACCACCACGGACTAAGAACCATTATGATAAGTGGCTCCTGAGGATGAGGAAGTTTTTATGGGTCTCTGGTATTTGCAATCAAACTATGAAGAAAATTGAAACTGCCATCAGTGATGGATAAAGTGGTACCTTGCCCCAGACCTGCCTAAGGGAGCACTTATTCTATGTGCAGGGTGAAGCAACTGGCTTTCAATTTTATTTTGTACTCACTTTTTAGCAAGGCCCAAGTTGCTGCGTTTGTGTATTTATTTTTTTATTTCAATCACACACTACTCAAAAGATTTCACTGTAGCAATCAGAAAGTACAAGGGCTTCCTTCACTGCCTGTGTGGGACCAGTCATGGGCACTATTTCCTAGTCAAATCCTGCTGTAGAATAGTAAGTTGTCACCCATACCAGAGAACAAGCGACAATAAAAATAACTACATGATTCAATTCAGCTCAATGTTAAGAACGAAATATGTGGTCGATGCTGGGTAGCAATCTGGCCTCAGGGACTCTAACCAATTTCCAGAGATTGTACAGGTGCACTGCAATCTTCTTGTTCATTTGTGTATGTGCCTTACATGATTGCTCAGGCTTTCTGATATTAGTTACTTTCCCAAAGGTCACGAGAAAAAACAAAATATCAACTAATGACTTAGCTCTGGACGATCACCAATGTTTCATTATGTTTTGGCAGTTGAGCAAAGTTACTGCTTCCACAGAGCTTCCAGGGGAGAGCTATTAAACTCTTTCTCTCCCTTTATTTTTTTAGTAAAGAATATATATTTTCAGATAATTAAGGTTATATTTTTATGCACACAACATAGATCACCTAACTTCAAAATAAGTCCAAATATATATTTCTCTTAAGCATTTGCTTTGCACTACACTAGAGAACCTTTATTATTATTATTATTATTATTATTATTATTATTGCTATTATTTTTTTTTATTTAGCCACCTGGCTATTATATATATATATATATATATATATATATATATATATAATTATTATTATTATTATTTATACATATATATGTATTATTTATTTAAAAACATTTAAAGCAATTCCTAATATGATCCCAAACCAGTTTGTTGACAAGTCAGAATTAAATTTATGCAGATAAAGTACACCTTTATTAGAGTAGAAAATCTTTAAAACATTGTGGTAGAAAAAAAATAACGTCTCTCCAACCATTTCTAAACATTCATGCCTTAACCTTAAGAGAAGTTACCTTACATGGTAAAAATAATTCAGATTGAAGATTTTTCATGACTATTTGATTATTATTTTCTGAGAAACATGATAATAGTTCAATGCATTGTTTTTCATTTACATCATAT
Organism: Murina feae; assembly: GCA_004026665.1. Classification (NCBI taxonomy): domain Eukaryota; kingdom Metazoa; phylum Chordata; class Mammalia; order Chiroptera; family Vespertilionidae; genus Murina; species Murina feae. Next base: position 16,047 of record PVJC01012294.1, on the reverse strand, counting down.
TAGGGGCCTGGTGCATGAAATTCGTGCACTGGGCGGGGGGGAAGTTTCTCAGACCAGCCTGCCCCCTCTCACATATTCAGAGCCCTCAGGGGTGTCCTACTGACAGCTTAGGCCTGTTCCCTGATCCCCTTGGGGAGTGGGCCTAAGCTGCAGTCTGGCCTCCTTTTGTGGGAGGTGATCAGGCTAATCAGGGGAAGCCACCAACCCCATCACCCCACTGCTGCAGCCACTGACAGTCACCACAGCCACCAAGGTGTTTTTATCAACACAGACTCCAGTCCCTTGACCATGAAAAAATGACAACTTTCTTTAGGCATTTTCAAGATGTATCTTTCATAGGATATGACATTTCTTTCTTTCTTTTTTATCCTCACTTGAGGATATGTTTGCATTGATTTTTAGAGAATGTGGAATAGAAGGGAAAAACAGAGAGAAACATCAAAGTGAGAGGAACACTTTGATTGGTTGCCTCCTGCATACGCCCTGACCTGGGCCCTGGCACTGATCTAAGTTCTTAAAAATAGGAATAAACAAATTAGATTAAAAAATATTGTCTCTATAGGCCTTCTGTTTTTGTAGGATTTGATACAGCATAGGATTTGATGCATTTAATAGAAAGCCCTCAATTATAATGCTATGCACTGTATCTTTTACTAATCTCATCTGGTTATGAGATGATCACCTGTAACATACAGGAGTGGGCAAAAAGGAGGTTACAGTTATTGTGTGGAAAATCTCTCTATATAAAACCCTAAGTGACCAGTAGAGTGTTCGACCATTTGACCAGTCGCTATGATATGCACTGACCACAAGGGGGCAGACATTCACCTCAGGAGCTGCTCCCTTGTGGTCAGTGTGCTCCCACAGTGGGAGTGCCACTCTGCTGACCAACAAGCGCCATACACCTGGCTCATAGCTGATGAGTACAGCTGCGGCAGCACGAGCCTCTCCCACCTCTGCTGCAGTGCTACCCAGCAGCGGCTGTGGTTGGAGCAGGGCTTGGAAGAGAGGGAGCGCTTAGGATCTTCCCCAGCCAGCTGCCACTTCACACACTACTACATCCCTCAGGGAATGTTGGACCGCCAGTTTTGGCCCAATCCCAAGCAGGTGCCTAGCCTGAGGAGATCAGGCTGAACGTGGCAGTCCAACATCCCCAAGGGGTCCCAGATTGTGAGAGGATGCAGGCCAGGCTGAAGGACCCCACCAGTGCACAAATCTGTGCACCAGGCTTCTAGTAATATAATGATTAATAAATAATAATATAAGAATAAGTTGCGTTTTGTGTCACAATTGTAAAAGTAATATTTTTCCCACCCATGTACAAAAAAGTGTCAAGGTCCACTAATTTAAAGTACAGCATTAGTGACTCTCTCTGAGAAGGTAATATTTAGTCTAAGACATGAAGAATGAAAGAGATGTGGTCATGAGAAGAACTGGAGAAGAAGTGGGAAGACTACAATATGATATATTATATTGCTATATCTGTACTTATAGTAGATAGGTTCAGCACAGCATACTCTAGACAGGACACACAGATATTGATAGCAAATACTCACTTATTAAATCAACAAAAATATCTCATTCTAGGCCTTTTTAGGCCATTGTAAATGGATTGAATTGCTGTTCACTCATATTCTTTGGCATCTTGAGGGATGTGATACATTGGAACAATGGTCATGGGCTTGACTAGGGGAAGATGTATATGAGTATAATATGAGATTGATCTATTATCTATCATTTGTCTATTATCTATCTATCTATCTATCTATCTATCTATCTATCTATCTATCTATCTATCATCTATCTGTCATCATCTACCTGTCTACAAGCAGAAGTAATGAGTGTCAGTAATAATCAGAAGTCTTAAGAACTGGTAAAATGCGTAATTATGCAAGCTTCCTTTCCTTTTTCCTTACAAGGATAACAGACAATGTTACAGAGGTTTACTCTGTGGCAGGGTCCTAGCTTGAAATTGATGCAAAAATTCAGTGTGAACAAGAAATATGTATCTTTGTTGTCATAAACCGGTGGAATTATGGGATTTTTTAAAGTATCGTGATTACTTTTTAGCATTACCTTGCCTTTCCTGACAGATACAGCCAGCTGTGTCAAAAATGTCTAAAGTTTAGCTCCTCTTTTTTTTTTTTTAAGGATAATCAAATTTGTGCTATCAAAATGATAGCTGCTACCAACTACTCTATTTAAGTTCAAATCAATTCAACCTAAAGAAAATATAAAACTTAGTTCCTAAGTTACATCAACTAAGTTTTAAGTACTCAGTCATCACATGTGTCCAGTGGATACCACATGCAACAGCACAAACACAGATGATTTATTTTCTTTTTTGGTATGATTTATTGGTTTCAGAGAGAAAGAGAGAGGGAGAAAGAGATAAAGCATCAACTTTGACAGAGAATCATGGATCAGCTACCTCATGCACCCTACACTGGGGATCAAGCCACAACTTGTCCATATGCCATGATCAGAAATTGAACCATGACCTCCTGCTTCATAGGTCAACACTCAACCACTAAGCCACTCCAGCTGGGCAAAGGTGGTTTCTATCATCACAGAAAGTTCTATTGAGAAGCAATGGCTCAGCCTGTGAAAGATTTGGACGTTTTTTAGCTTCCATCGTGTTCCCAACATATGGGGATTCCTTCATCTTCTTTCTCTAGAGGTAGTTAAACCCAATCAATGGGAGAGCTTCAATTCTCCCAAGTATTTTAAATCTCATGTGTGCCTGTGTGTTTTTATTCCTTCTTATCTAAAACCAAATGAAGATATTGCTGGATCATTTTACACCTCACTAATGGCCAGACCCTCTGGAATTCACTAATGCTGTTATACACCAATCAATAACAATTAACTGCCATCACTTCAACTTGTTATTTGCCTGCTTCCAGAATTAGCAAGTGTGACAGCTTGTTTAATGGAAAATTACAGTGATTTCCGAAGTTTCTCAAACCAATGGATGTAGAATTTTACACATGATATCCAGACGCACATCCATGGATCCTAGCCAACAGAAAGCCAGCTTGCTTTAAAGGGGTTGAGAGTCAGTAAGCCAGTCAGCACAGGACATCTGATCTCTCTATTCGCTGTTGTCTCGGCCCTGTCCCATTTCAGTTTCCAGTAGCTCCTGATTGCCTAAACTTTAAAATATACTAAAGAATATTTTTGTGCCACTTCAACTTCCCTTTAAAATGTATTTTCTACTTACCTTCTAAAGAACGCTTCACTTCGTAAGTATGATTTTGTCACTGTTCATTGCATGTTTATCCCTTTAACTATTGACTCTGAGTGAATCTTCCTCTCTATCTACAGGTTAAAATCCCATTCAGAACTCTTTTTTTTATGGCTCCCAGATTTTGTAGGCCACAATGATGATTGCTTCCACAGAAACATTATAGTAGTTCTGTATACTCATGTACTGCCTTTTTCTGTATATTTTATTCATTTGCTTAACAATTATTTATTGTTGTGGCACTGATCTAGATACTTAGAAAACACCAGTCAACAAATTAGAAAGAAATCACTGTCCCTGTGGAATTTACATTGTACTAGGATTTAATATAATTTAACATATGTAATATAAGGTCCCAAAATATGGGTGCTGTGCATGGTTTCTTTTTAAAAAATATATATTTTGTTGATTTTTTACAGGGAGGAAGGGAGAGGGATAGAGAGTTAGAAACATTGATGAGAGCGAAACTGATCAGCTGCCTTCTGCACACTCCACACTGGGAATGTGCCTGCAACCCAGGTATAGGCCCTTGACCAGAATTGAACCCGGGACCTTTCAGTTCTCAGGCCGATGCTCTATCCACTGAGCCAAACCAGTTAGGGCATGCATGGTATCTTTTAAAATCTTTTTTGCTTCTAATTTCCTAGAACATGCAATATTGATTGATGAAAAATTTTATGTAGAACATCTCAATGAATATTGACATTCTAAAATGTCAATCATTCATTCTCTCTTTCATTAAGCTTAAAAGAGCCCTTAGTATTTTTAATTAGGCACAAAAATATTGTATGTTCATGGCCCATACACACCTGAACTGGGGCCTGTTGGGGTTCTAAACTGCCTTTCTCTTGTCTTCTGTGTCTCAGAAGAAATAGCAAAGATCTATCAATCAAGGGCAACACACATTCCTGTGATTCTGCCTTCTTGCTATTGGAATCTGTCATGGCCTATGCTAAGATATCCAAGTCTGCAAGAGAAAGAAGTAAATTTGTTTGTTTACACAGAGAAAAATGGTGTTCTAACCAACTAGTAACACTATTACTTGAAGGAAGCGAGGCCGACATTTTTCAAAAAGCATTTACTTATTGAGTTTGTCTTATCATAAGTTACAGATGGCTAAACGAATCCTCCCTCAGCCTCTACAATCTGATTCAGATTTATACTATGTGTAAATGCTACTTGCAAATAATTTTGTAATCTAAAATTTATCAGAAAACTCAAATAATCTCAGATTTTTAAAAAATGACAGTGAGTGTGGAGTACAAATGAACATATAGAATAATATACATTTTATGTGTCCACAGAAGGGTTTCAGAGATTACATAAACCTTAGCTTTCTAAACACTTTACACTTTACAATCTCCCATTTGACTGGCCTTTGCCTAAAATCCAACACAGATTTTGTACCTTGTTTCAATTATACTTAATAATATGAAACATAACTATTTATATTGTGTCTTAAGTGAAATTGGACCCAAGATATTACATAGTTGAAAGCTAATGTTCATGAAGATATAAAGATCAAATTAATTGAAGCATATTATACTAAGGAGTCTGTTTATTATATCCATTTGGATAGTTGCTTGTTTTCCATTTTATTCTTTTAGTTATAAATAATTCTATTCAGTTAGAAGTATTCACGTTTTAACTTCTTAATGTGCACAATTAAAAATATTTTTTGTTGATTTCAGAGAGATAGGAAGAGAGAGCGAGAGATGAAAACATCAATGATGAGAGAGAATCATTGATTGACTACATTTTGCACACCCCCTACTGGAGATTGAGCCCACAAACCAGGCATGAAACCGTAATCTCCTCCTGGTTCGTGGATCAATTATGAACCACTGGGACACACTGGCCAGCTTTAATATGTACAATTTTTAATTAATTCTGGACAAAATCATTGCAGTTTATTCTTCTCTGCGTTAGAATACTTCCTGTTCTCATCTTATCAGCAGACACATAGAGAATACCCTGCAGGCTCTTGTACTGATTGCCACACTGGGTTGGCCACAGTGCTTGCCTCCATGAAGTTCCAACAGCATAAAGGCAAATAACTGGATTAAACGTGAAAAATTCAGCTCACAAATAATGACTGTATTAAGGGCAATATTTATTGTGTAATGTGAGCTGGTGGATTCTCAAAGCTCTCTTTAGAGGGCAATCACACACCCACCAGTCAACTCGTGGCTCATTTGTTCCTTCAAAGAAGAGATAACCACTTACTTTAAGAGGATTGTGAGAAGTCAGGGATGCCCAATGATCTTTGATCTCCCTCCTACAGTTTATCTTCAGCAGATACTACCATTTCTAAAATACCACATTCACAGAAAATCTGCTTATTTATATGGTAGAGCTCTCTTTGGGAAAAATGGATAAAAGATCCACAAACAGTATCAATATCAGAGGCCAGAGAGCAGTTCTTTAAATTGCATTCATAATTGATTTTGAAGAAAAATACAGGTCCCTAAATGTATAAGATTAAAACAACATACAATCTGTCTTTAGAGATTTTCCTACTTTGTTTTAAGCTTCTAGCAATTATGCCAATAGTTACACAAAAGCCTAGGAGGAGGAAACTAGGAACCTCCTGTTATTACCCAGAAAACCAGTTGGCAGGCAAGCAGGAAAGGTTTACAACTTTAACTTGATAATTGATTTCCTTTATACAGCGGGCATTGCTAAATCCTAACATATATTAAGAGTAAATCAATGGCTATGCATTTCTGTTTTATGCCATTGATTTCTTTCCCCCACACTAGGAGACAGTCAAACCGCTATCCCAATGTTATGAATGGGTAGAAAGTAGAAAAATCTGCTCCAGGTGACCCAGAGGGTAACACTGAGAGACAAGATTATGGCTCTTCCCTTCTGACTGTAGAGTCCAGGAAGGATCTATCACCTCTCAGAGAGCCTGGCTCTATTTTTAGTTGAAAAGCAAGTTAAATGGAAACAATCTATTTGTCCTTTTGACTTTTTGTTTTTCTTTTCCACGGTGTTTTGTGCACTTAGTTCAGTTGCCATAATCCATTACCTGAAAACCTGGGAACAATGAACCAAACTGATGTGTAACGTACAAGTCCCTACCACTTATAAAGCCGACTGTGTTAATTGTGGGGAATAGGAGGTGAGAGTTCCCAGAGAACCATTACTGTCCCTGCCCATTTTGATACATATTTCTATGATTACTTGTGTATGAATACCAAAGTTGTATGCTGGGTGTTGAAAACCAGTAGATAATTTTGTTATTAGTGTTTTTAGTACTGATCACACTTTCTTTCCACTTAAATAATAATCCATTTAAGACATCAGAGGCAGGAGGACTGAAAATAATTATACCTTACAAGCAATGCTAAAGGGAGTTCTTTAAGTGGAAGTAAAAGGACATTAATTGGCATAAAAACATAAAAATATGGTGTAATTCTCACAGGTAATGGTAAGTATACAGACAAATTTAGATTCTGTACTTTTGTAATGATAGAGCATAATTCACATACAACTCTAGTTTAAAAGTTAAAAAAATGGACTAAAGTTAAAAAAGTACTAAAAATAAACATAACCAACATAACCTGTTGTTATATATACAACATAAAATACTTAAATTGTGATAATATTAACCTAAAATATGAGGTGGAGAAGAAGTGCAAGTATAATGTTAAGGCATTCTATTCTAAAGTTAAGTCCAGTGTAAAGCAAACCATCATGCTGTATGTCTTAAACTTATGCTCTGCTGTACGTGAGCTATTTCTCAATCAAAGAAGAAAACAATAATTGGTACTTACATAGATAATACATTTACCAATAAATCTGCCCTCTCTGGTTGTCACTAGAGAGTTCTAACATTAAACATTTCAGAACTATTTTAGACTATCACTTTGTTTATTTTTGAAAAATCAAAATCAAAGTTTATGTTACTTAGGCGAATTTATTAAATAATATTTATAAGCAGATTTTATAATAGCTCATATTTAATAATCTTTCAAATTCAGCAAGATATAATGTTTATAAATTACCTTACACAGCAATATCTGTTCTTTCTTCTATCCTTTATTTCTAAAATTTATTATGAAAAGTTTAATCTTCATGTTTACATATTCATCAATAATAACGTTTTACCACATCTTTATTTCTCCCTACACACACACACACACACACACACATTCATTTTGACCATCTGAAAGTAAGCTGTAGATATCACGTCATTATATTCTTGTAGAAACAAGGACAATCTCTTACATAACCAAGGTCATCACACTTAATAGATGTCACATTAAAACACTATTATCCAATATTTCATTTAAGTAAAATTTTCTCAACTCTTCCAATAATGCCATTTACATCTGTTTCTTTGTGTTCAAGATTTTTTCAATGGATATAAATTGCATTTATTTTTCATATTATGTATACATAATCTTATTTGCTCTGTAATAGTCATCTAATTTTTTTGTCATTTATGGCATTGACATTTCATATAATTTGTTTCACTTGTAAAATATCTCTCGATCTGTATTTTTCTAGCGGCTTCCTAATAAATGGATTTAAATGAGAAGTTGATGTTAATGGCACTTTAGTTAGGGATGCTGCTGTATGTGTCCCATTGCATCACATCAGGAAGCCCTAATGTCACATTATTCTATTACTGGTGATGCCCAGCTTGAGTACTTGGTTGGTGGTTCCTCTTGATTTCTCCATTATAAAGGGAACTTTTCCCCATTAATTAATAAATGATATGGGAGCTAATGTTTGGGATCAATGTTTATCCTATTTTCAACAATGTTTCATAAGTGCTTTCTGCACCCATTGATATTCTCTGCCTGAATAAAGCCTTGCATTCGTGGGGGTATAATTGCAAATTTTGAATTCTATAATTTCTTCTCCAAACTCTGACCAACATTCTTCTACAGGCATTCTTCTATAGACAATCTTCTATAATTAATTCCCCTTCCTTTTATCATTTTGCTATGGATTCAGAAATGTATTTTGATTATGTGTATTAAAATCAATTGCAATTATTCTTTTTAATGTTTAAATTGTCCCCAAATTTGCTCTTTTGAACTGGAAGAATAGAAAATATTTTGAGTTGGCTGCTGTGTTCTTTTAGCAAGTCACATAGCATTTGGGCCCCTTCTTACTTTTTGACACAACAAACTGCATTAGGATTTCCTTTTACTTTCTCTGGCCCATATATGTCATTACTTGAGATCTTTTTACTGGGTAATGACATCTACAATAATAAAAGAGAAACATGCAAATTGGTGTCACTCCACTACACCCACTAGCCAATCAGGATGAGTATGCAAATTAACCCAACAAAGATGGTGGTAAATTTGAATACACAGGTGCTGAGCAAAGACTGAAGACTACTGAAGATGGAGTGAGCAGGAGGCTTGGGTTGCTCCTGGCGACAGAGGAAGCCAAGCTTCTCCTTGGCCCTGGTCTCTGCTCAAGGAGGGGTTGGAGGCCTGGGCTCTGCTCAAGGAGGTGCTGGAAAAAAAAAAAAAGGAGGGGCTGGGAGCAGCCAGGGTGGAGAAGCCAAACCTCGAGGCCAGACCAAAGGCCTGGGTCCCAGATGCCAGAAGAAAACCGGTGCTGGCAGGCAGGGGAAGGAAGGCCTATTGCGTGAATCTTCATGCAACGGCCTCTCGTTTAGAAATAAAGATGTGAGGACTAAATGCAGTAGTTGCAAACTGGGAGACCCTTTCTCCATGTCGGTTGGGTGAGCTATGAAATAACTTTGTAAAGCTATTACAAATTTAAAGTGATACCTCTAGATTACATCTAGCCCTGTACTCAGCCACCCTTATTCTTAATCACAACTCATTTCTTGCAGGGGAAACTCAAGAAGTATTTCCATGTTTACTGCTTCTTTTCTGCCTTTTAACACACACATATTGTTACAGAATTAATATGTTAGTAGCACTATCAAGACAAGTCAATTAATACCCAGCTCATCTTTTGCCTTTTGAATATGTTTCATTGAGGACATCAAGTTAAACATTATGCATTGAAAAAATTTTTGGATTAATTCTGTTTTTTCTATGTGGTTATTTTAGTTTTAGTGTTTCTTTCCTCATTATGTTATCTATAATTTTGTTTTTGAAAATGTATAAAATACACATGGCTCAAATTTCAAAATTAGGTAAGAAAATTATAGTCTGAGAAAAGTCATGGAATGTTTCAAATCATCACATAGTGTGTGTGTGTGTGCATGCATATGTTTCACTGTATCTATATAAACCTCATCTACTGCAGATTTACATTACTGTTGAGGTTTAGAGATTCACAAAAACTGCTAGAATATATACTTTCTTGTTCCTCATATCATAGCATTTCCAGTACATTCATACCCTGCTATGAGAAATGTGACTGATAGCCCCTATTTTATGAATTATAAGATGGACATATCATTTTAAGAAATGTGTTTATCTCATTTCTATGAAAAAAATGATATCATCATAGTTTTGTTCAGATTTTTTCTTATTGTTTACATTATAAATGCTCATTATTGGTTTAAATAACAAAGTGTGGTCATACACTACATAATGCCATTTCGGTCAATGATAAACCACATAGTGGACTGTGCTAGACCTTATATCCCAGGTGTGCAGTAGGCTATACCATCTATAGTTGTGTAAATGTAGTCTATAATTTTTGCACAGTGATGACATTGGCTAACAATGGTTTGCATAGAACTTATACCTTTCATTAAGTGGTACAAGATTACAGCTGCATATGCATATACACAATAAAAATAACTGATTAAGTAATCCAATTATTTATTTATTTGTTCCATTAAAAAGTTTGGATATCAATTATGCATATCATGGTCACTTTGTAGTTTCAAAGGAAACTAATATTAATTGCAAATGATAGTGGCTAACAAATTGTCAGGTGATAGGAAAATGTTTTAGCTTTTAATATCTAAATTTTATTATACCAAGTATAAAACTTATACATATACTTACAAGTAAGCACCATATTTTTTATTCAAAAACTAAAACAAAATTTACTTTCTCTGCATGTGATAATTTCCTCTACACTATTATTCTAACAAGCACAGTAATACTAAGAAGCAATTATATTAATTTAATTATATTAACTAAATTATTGCACATCTAAATAACTTCACACTAAAAACAACAGAAAAAAAAAAGTATTTCGATTATGTGGCCCATTAGGTCAAGAAGTTAGTATTTATTAATTTGAATTTCTTTTCAGAAAGCAAAAATGAGTTGTGTGGAATAAACCTTTGTATAAATTAAAATGTATTTGGGTTTTTTAGTTAATTATGATTTGTTTGTTATAACAAATTCTCTATGAATATACATAAGCTTGCATATCCCATTATGGTTTAATTATACAGTCATTAGAAGAAGGAAATTATAGTGAAAACAATTATGAAAATGGTAGATCATCTGCAATACAACTCAAATTAAGTCATTTTAAAACATGATTTTGTAGGTTCTGAGGATTTTAATATATATTTTTAGCTTAGCTGTTGTTTAATTATGAAGAAATACATAAAATTTTTGGTTGAGATACCATTTGTGTATAGTCTGACATTGACATTTGTGTTAAATATAGAATTGTAAGTGTGAAATTTCACTATTCAGTTTTCTTGCATTTTCTAATACTGAACTGCCACATTTTCTTGTAAAGGGATCTTAATCATAACACATGGAGAAAATGGGGACAATCCTATTTCATAGGAATATGGTCTGGATTACACACACATTTAACTATTATAAAGCTAAAGATTTATTGCTTGCATATTAGGTTGTCAGGCAATACATAATTTATGTATATGATTAAATTTTTCCATTATTGTATTACCATTGTACATATGTGTAATCTCAGACACACAGGTGTGTTTATTTGCCAAGTAAGTTAATATATAAACATAGACTGGCTACATTCTATAATCACTTGTCACTAAGTACTTAATAAGTATTTGTTTTATAAATCTTATAATAAAAATTATAGGTACCTTTACATTTACTCAAAACCCAGCTTGATACCAGTGTTGGAATCTGAGAAACCAATCTGTACACATTTAGCATAAAATAAAGGTAACATCAGAAGGAGGTGACAGTTGAAATCATGATGTGGATGAAGCCATCTAAGAAAGCATATACAATGTAATGCAATCTAAACATGGACACTTAAGGAACAACCACCTTTAGGCCATCAATAGCAAAGTAGTCAAGAGAGGCATCGAGCATGACAAAGCAAATGTGGAGAGGATGACACTGAAAAATCACCTTGTTTACTTTTTCTTTTCCAATGAATTTGACCTTCCTCTAGAGTGGCTTTGAATTATTGTTTCAGTTGACAGCTGCCCAATTCAATTAGCCCTCATTTGATTACCTGAAGGACTTAATGACTTAACAATCACAACTACTATTTACAAATGAAAAATACATGTCAATATTCTTGTCTCTCCAATGAACTTAATTAGTTCTCTCTCCTCAACGTGTCTTGATAAGACCACTCATTTTCTAGCATAAGAAAAACTCAAAACCTTCTAATTTTTACGTATTTAATTATCTGAGAATGACTTGAGCAGACCAAGTTGACATGACATTTCAGCGGTTATGAATAAGGTAAATGGAATGAACAGTGACTCCCTGGATAATGTAATAATGGTAAAAACGCCCCTCTTGAGAACTATACTTTGAAATATTAATTTAAAATGCAGATAATTACAAGCTATGTCCTTGGAACAATTTCTGCTAAAATATAATTCTAAGGAAAAAAATAGCCAGTCTTCTGAGGTCATAGAAGGGGTAATGTACATGAACTTCCAGATAAAACAAGTTTTTCATGGACAGGACATCTAGCATCATTATGTGAAATTCATTTGTTTAAGCTCCAAAATTGAGACACAATTTGAAAAACTTTAATGAATACTTAAATTGCAAATAATTCATCTTTACAGTAGAGGCAAGGGAGGGATATTAATTTACTCGATGTGGTACACTGATTTATAATCAGAAATTTTTAAAAAAGGCCTCATTTACCTAAATAGATCAAGGTAGCTCTTCAATAGTTATTCTACAATATTTCTCTCCTCCTTTTATTTTTTTAAAAAGATTTTTGGGAGCAATTCTAGGTTTGCTACAAAATTGAAGGGAAGGTACAGAGATTTCTCATATACTCCCTGCCCCGGTACAAGCTTAGGCATCCTAATTTATCCAACATCGCATAGCAAAACAATACTTTTTAAAAGTCCTCAACCAAGGATTAATCCTCAGTTTAATGCTCAACCGAGTATATTTTTTTCCCCATTGATTTTTAGAGAGAAAGAAGAGAGAGGGAAAGACAGAGAGAAACACCCAAGTGAGAGAAATACATCCATTGGTTGCCTACTGCATGCGCCCAGACCCGGGCCTGGGCTGGGGAGGAGCCTGCGACTGGAGTTATGTGCTCTTGACCAGAATCAAACCCAGGACCCTTCAGTCAGCAGGCGGAAGCTCTGTCTCCATCCACTGAGCCAAACCAACCCAGGCACAACAATGCTTTATTTTTTATTTTTTTTTAACAAGGTTAAACTTACTTTGTCACATCGTAATCAACCCAGTTCCTTAATTTACCTTTGAATTCACTCTTTACAGTCTACCGGTTTGGATCCATGTATAAATGACACATCTCCATCATTACATGTCATAGACAGTATTTTTACTGTCCTAAGTATATTCTCTGTGCTTTGCTTATTCATCTTTCTCCTCTGCAACCCAGCAACCACAGACCCTTTCGTCGGCAACATCATTTTGCCCTTTTTAGAATGTTGTAGGTGCGTTTTGTAGCTCTGACAGATTGGCTCCTTTTATTTAGTGATATGCGTGTAAGTTTCTTTATCATTTTTTATGACTCGTTAGTTCATTTCTTTTTTGCACTGAATATTTCGTTGTCTAGCAATGCCACGGTTTATTTATTCATTTCCCTATAAAAGGGCATATTGGTTACTTCCAAGTTTTGGAAATGACGAATAAAGCTGCTATAAACGGTGCTCAGGTTTTGTGTGAGTATAACCTTTCAACTCCTTTCCGTAAATATCAAGGAATAAGATCCCTGGATCAGATGGTAAGAGTTTGTTTAGTTTTGTAAGAAACTGACACCTGTCTTCCCAAGCAGCCTTACTATTTTCCATTCCCGTAAGCTGTATTTCTGTGAGTACGCGGAACAGTTTATTCTTATATTGTTACAAGTTAATTAATGTATTATTTTCCATATGAGCAACTGTAAACCTACTATTGCACACCCTGTTTATATAACGAGCTTAGTCAGAAATACAATAATATTTAATAAATTATTGACTTTTATCTGTACAGATTGCCCTGCGTGAACTGTTTAGAAAGGTTACATCACATAACAATGTTTCAACCTTAAAACTGAAATGCCAAGTAAAGAGTCAGCTTAGATATACGCAAACCACACTGAGAATATAACTTAAAAACAAAATTGAAAAATCGGAAGACAATAGAACTGATCGTTAAATCTGCAATTACATTAGGAAGATAACAATGGGTTATCAGAGGATAGTTCTTTGAAATTTGGAAAGTAACTTATGGGCATAGAGCTTGGGGGCTATTGAAAATGAAGTGGGACTAGTGTTTGAGGTGTCTTCTTAAGTCTAACAAGCAGGAGCTAATTCTGGAAGCATTAAATAATTTTCTTTAATTTTTATAGGGAGATAAGCAGAAAGTATGAGAAAATATTAATTTATTAAAGATTTTCTGTGGGTTGGTTGAAGCCGGATCTTCCCAGGTGGCATTACACAGGTGTCCTGCTTTGACTTCTCTGTTCTGCATTCTCCTGCCTGTCCTAAAGGATTCTAAGTGATTTCAGACCTTCACATTCCTGGCGGCACAGAGATTCACTCTCCTGTCTTTTTATGCCCTATTTTTGAGCTCTGCAGGATGATGAGGGCTAATCTGAAAATCTGCAAAACCAATGATGAAAATTTAATGATTCACAGCCCCTTGATATTAGGCTAAATGCCTAGCACAATTGAATTTTTCCCCATAACAAATTTCACATTCATGTAAGCAATGGGCAAAATAAAAAAAGTAAAAGGAAGGAAAAAGAAATGTCTTCCTTTCCACTAATGGTTATGAGCAACATTAATACTTATTCCTATATCTTTTTAGATCAATATATTCATAATGAGCTATGGTGAGAATATATGATTTAGAGTCAAACTAACGAGTTTAAATGTGGATTGAGCCATGTAATTAGTTACCCTGAGCCTGTGCCTAGATTGAAGAGGTTTGCTAACATGCTCTCACCTTGCATCTTGTTAAATTTTGAGCTGGTTGGTTTACAACCTGCCTTCAGTTCATCCTCACAAGACATGAAATATTCTCATATAAGACTTTTCCTTTGAGGATTTATTAACTCAAATAAAATAAACTCAAATCTAAATAGAGTTATTGAAGATTACAAAATTCAATTTTTAAATTTGGTACTCAAGATAATTTCACAGAAAATAATCATGTTATGATATATTCTGCATCATTCTATTTTACGGTATAATTTGTAATATGTTATGTTTGGTTCACATATTTTGTTCTTTTTTAAAAATATATATTTTATTGATTTTTTACAGAGAGGAAGAGAGAGGAATAGAGAGTCAGAAACATTGATAAGAGGGATACATCTATCAGCTGCCTCCTGCACACCCCCCACTGGGGATGTGCCCACAACCAAGGTACATGCCCTTGACCAGAATCGAACCTGGGACCCTTGAGTCCTCAGGCCGATGCTCTATCCACTGAGCCAAACTAGTTAGGGCACATATTTTGTTCTTAAATGTGCATATCTATTGCATGTTGTTAATATTCATATTAAATCTTATTATCCAATATTTATTATAAAATTGTTGAAGTTTGTTTTACATTAAGTTTTTTTAAGAATCAATAATTATTGAAACTTTATATTTATGCAATAAATATATTTGTAATAAACTGATGGAAATTCTCACTATATTCTCTTTTTATTTAGAAAGTGCATGTTATTTGAAAAGAAATATTTGAATGTCATCTCGTTCAAAAGACTGACTTGTTGCCTACATTGATAGTGTTATATTGACTCGTTATAATTTTATCTGCGTTACCCATAAGTTACCCATAATCTTTATTTACACACCTGTTCAGCGATGCCAGGAATGGCAGGGATTAGCTCCTTAAAGGGGCTGAAGTTGAAGCCATAGAGCAGAATTTGGCCAAGGACTGAGACCATCATCTGTACTTAGTGCAAAAATAAACGACATAAAAATATAGTCTTGTTCCCACAGAATTTATAGGATTCAGGAGATTATCCGTACATGCAGAAATTCTATAATGAGTGAAATATTTCCGAACAGGATTATGTTATCATATTTCTTCCAGAACATTTAGCAATAGAATTGCATCAACACCTATGAAAAATTTTTGGAATTAAAGAAAACTCTGTATTGATCATAATTTAGTCTGTTAAACACGTATTTTATCATTAAAGACATGATTTTCAAAGTCTGTATATAACATAGTTCTTAATAATTTCAATATATTCTTAATGTACAATTTTGTTTTATTAAAATTCAGGAACTGAATAGAATAGACTACCAAGTTATAGTTACAAATATGAATTAATTTCATGATATTTAATCAAAGCCATTATAGGGGATGGTAGATTGGTTTTCTAAACCAGCTGTATCCAGTAAGAGACAATATTAACTCTAGTAATTCTTTATAAACTATTCCTTTCCTAACAGCTGGGTAAACACTGAAACTTATCCCTTCCAGCTCTGGCCTGCCCTG
>PVJC01012293.1:0-39937 GCA_004026665.1 Murina feae | reverse complement strand
CGCCCCCGCCCCGCCTCTGCTGTCTCCCCATTTTCCCGTCTCCCCCTTCTCCCCTCTGTCTCTATCCTTTCTCTCTCTCTCTCTCTCTCTCTCTCGCTCTCTCCCTCCCTCTCTCGCTCTCTCCCTCCCTCTCTCTTTCCCGCCTCCCCGAAACCAGCTCTCGCTTTCTGGACTCGGGTCTGGCCTCGCCCGCGGCGCCCCGCGCCCCCTCCCCTCCCCCGCCCCAGCCCTTTGTTTCCCGGCGGAGCATTTCCTGGGTTGCCGAGCGTCTCTGTCTCCGCGTCTCTCCTCGCTCCGCCTCCTCCCAGCCTGGATCCGCCCGCCTGCAGTCTCTCCACCCCTTCCTCCCCGCCGCCCCTCAGGCCGTAGGTGCTGGGGGACCCACCTCCTACCCGGCACCGGTCGGCTACCCTCTCCCGGCCGGGTTTCGGGCTCCCCGGGAGGCCGCCACCCGCGCCAGGTCCCGGGGAGGGGGCCAGGTGGGCGGGCACTATTGTCTTAGGAGCCGGCGCCAGATTCCACAGCGGCGCTCGGGTGGCACCGGCAGGGTTTGGGGGGTGGGGTGGGGGGAGCGGTGATTTGCGCTCCGAGCAGCTGGTCTTCGCGGCGCGCTCCCTCCTTCGCGCTCCCTCGCTCTGCGCTGCCGGCCGCAGGGCTGCGGGGCTCAGAGGCATCTCTCGGGCGCGGCCCGCGCTCCTCGCCCCTGCCTCTGGGCTGCTCCCGCCCCGGCGCCGCTCGCTTTCCCCCACCCGGACTCCCCCATGTATGACGACTCCTACGTGCCCGGGTTTGAGGACTCGGAGGCGGTGAGTGCCCACGGCGAGGGTGTGGGTGGGGGAGTTGGGTGACACCGCCTCTCTCCCTTGGACCCTTCTCCCAGTTCAGTACTTTGAAAAGACGTCCCAGGAGCGGGGCAGGGGATGTAGGGGGGCCCTCCAGAAAAGTGGAAGATGGCTTTTCATGTCAGGGGCTCCCCAGGCCCAGACCGAGAGACAGCGATTGTGTGTGCAGGGAGGGGGGAGTGTGGAGGAAAGACTCGAGCAGGTGTTTCCAAAGCTCAGGGAGAAAGGTAAGGGCTGGAGGCTGAGGGCACGGGGCCTTACACATGGCACACACAATGTCTGGAGTTCCCACAGGAGGATGTAGGGGGTCTGCACAACTGCTACAGGAGAAGCTGGGTCTCTTGGTTCCCAGGGGGACATCCAGACCTGTGCTTCATGTAAAGGACAAAGTCGGGGAGCTTGGGAGAACACCAGAGAGTCAGGTACCAGCCTCTTCAGACAGAAAGATCACAAAACTTGAAGATCTCCATTATCCCTTCTCCTGTCCAGCCTGCGCTTGCCTTATCTCCTCACCCTCCCTCCAGCCCAGCTTCTCTTCCCGGCTGGAAACTGGGCACCCAGCACATGGGTGGGCGGGCTGACCCACCCCCCTCCAGCCCATGCCTCCTGCTGAGGTGTCCTCAGAGCTGCAGGCATCCTGAGCTCCTGCTCAGCATGGAGGTTGGAGGTGAAGCCAGAGGAGCCGAGGGCCTGGGGATGGAGAGGAAGCTCTTTGCTCAGAGAACCAGGCAACCGATAAATATTTAATTCTCCTCTTTGCTTTTATCTCCTGACCCACTGAGACAAATCAGCTCATTAGGCAGTGATTCCCGGAGCTCAGAGAGGAGGAAGAGTGCCTGGAAAGAGGGGGCAAAGGCAGGGAGCAGTTAGCTTCTGGGTCCCTTCTCTCAAACATCACACAAGAGGGCTCCTGAGGAGAGGACCCCTAAATGGTGGGAAGGGGTCCCTGAAAGGTGTGAAAGGTAGAGCACTCCAGGGTTGAAAGTGGAGTGTTAGAGTGTTCTTTCAATCTCTTGCTGCCAAACCCAGGATAGATGAGTTTTAGGGCTCACAGTGGGCAGCTACCAGTCCTTTTCTGGGGCTGGGTTCCTGCTGGGCCAAATTCCCCACTGGGCCTCTAGGGCTAATTACACGGCAGCAAGAACAGATGATTTTCAAGGCTCTGGTGGACACCTATTTACCATGGTTGAAGAGACAGTTGGCATGGCCCAGGGGGGCCAAGGTGAGCTTAAGAAGAAACCTCCCTGCAGGGCTGCAGGGCCCTAGAAGGTTCTTCCCATCCCTAGTGAGAAGGCAAGAGCTGCTGTGAGGTGAAGACTGACATGTGGATGGTGTTGGGAGCAGTCCGCTAACCCATCACTGGCCCCACCCCTCTCTGGTCCCTGGATCACCCTCCTCCACTTTGCTTTCTCTTGCCTGGCTCCTTGCTCTCTCTGGGGCCCCCTCTGAAGCAGTAGGAGGGAGATCAGGCTCTAAATAAATCCACCGGCTCATCTCCCTCCTCTCCTTCCCCCGTGCCAGGCAAGAGTGGAACTGCAGCCTGCCCACACACTCACCAGGCAAGGGGGGCACCACTAGGGCACTGTGCCAACTCCTGGCAGCTCCTAAGTTCTGAGCCTCTGGCTGTTGTGGCATAATGAGGTAGGGGAGGCAAGACCCCAGATAAGGCTTGGCAAAGGTATCCTGGCTTCCCTACGTGAGACCAGAGCATGAGAGAGAGGCAAGCTCTGAGGACTTGGGAATAAGGAGAGGGAGTTTCATTCTGAGCCCAACTATTAAACATTTAGGGAGAGATCCTGTCATTCCCATCCTAGGGCAAGAGATCAGGTCATCCCGCTGCTCCAGGCAGGGATATTCTGATGACTAAATTAGGCTGAGAAATTGGAGAGCGGAGACTAAAGGTCAGACCCCTCTCAGCACAGGTCTGGGCATCTAGGAGGCATCTGAAAGGTGCTTATCAAAGTGAGTGGCCATCCTGCCTTCCCTCCTGCCTCCCAGCCTGTTGGGCCCTATTCCTGCATGCGGCCGTCTCCCACTACGGTACATTCTGTATCTAAGACCCCTGGAAGGAGGTCCCCCTCTCTACTGACGTGTAAAGGTTCTTCCGGGGGCTCAGCCGCTCTTTACCCAGCTGCCAAGCCAGCCTTATTTTGCTCTCAAGAGAGATGGGAAACAGCCGGCAGACTCTACTCCTCTGTAAATTGAGAGACTCCCCTGCCCCCCCCCCGCCCCCCAGTGCTATCTGCATGTTCTCTACCACAACATTGACTTAGCTTAGGCCCTAGGATCTGGGCTGACATCAAGCTGACCGGCCCTCTTGCCCATGGAGGGGCTGGAGCAGAGGGCAGGGCCAGCAGCAGTTTGTCTTCCCCACTGAGAGTCTGGCCTCTGCTGCCTTCTGTAGGGAGTCATGCACTGCGGGCTTGAAGGAATGTTCCTCAGTCCGAGAATATCCTAAAACCCCTTCTGTACTCGCACACACATTCCCACATGGACTCCTTAGCTAGGCTCCTACCTTACGTCTGCCCCCTGCACCTCAGAATTGATGGAAGTACCACTGCAGGCCTCTGATCATAAAGAGGGGAAACTGGGGCAGAAAACAAAACTGTCCCTTTACCCTAAACTGAGGGGGAAACCCAGACATCCTGACCTCTGTCATCCTGTCCCAAGGCCCAGATTCTCTTGCTCATTTGTGCATCTTCCTCACGGCCTTGAAGGTGAGTTCTGCAACCCTCCAAATGCATCCTCATTGCCCAAAGACTCTTACTGTGGATAAGACTCAGACACTCTCCTGGTTCAGCTTACCAATGACCCCCTCCCTACATCCCCAGGGTCCTGCTCCTCCGCTGGGTTGGCTGGCACCAACATGGCCTTCCTCCTGGGCTGATATCCCCTTGGGGGTGAGCTGAGAGCTATAAGCCAGGTTGTGGGCATGGCTCAGCCTCACAGGTTCATGGAGATAGCTTTGTGTTGCCTTTAGTCTGTGTCTTTTTTATTATTGATTATTGACTAGTGGCCCAGTGCATGAAATTTGTGCATATTAAAAGGGAATTAATTAGAGGAAATATTTTAATATTGCTATTTGCCCTTTAAAATAGAAGTGTCAGAGATTAAAGAAAATTAGTAAAACGTATATGAAAATCTTCCTCCTGTCAGAGTCTGGGGTGCACCATGGAACCCAGAGTCAAGTATTCAACCACCCACGTGCACCTCAGAATCACTCGAGACCCAAACCTGGACGGCCCCCCTTCATTGAGCTAGATCCAGACCCGGCTGGTCCCACCCTGTCAAGCCCTGCCAGGTGGGGGGATGCAGCCTCAGGTCCCCTGGGTGCCAGGGCAGGGGGGCATGGCCTGAGGTCCACCATCAAGCCCTGCAGGGTGGAGGGAGTGGGCTGTGATTCCCCCAGACTGGCACCGGGGCAAGGGGCACAGCCTGAGGTCCCCTGGCCTGGGGCCAGGGTGGGAGGCATGGCTTGAGGTCCCCAGCCTGGAGCCAGGGAAGAGGGTGCAGCCTGAGTTCCTGTGGCCAGTGCCAGGGCTGAGGGAGCAGCCTGAGGTCTGTCAAACCCTGTGGGTGGAAGGCACGACCTGAGGTCCCCTGTCAAGCCCCATGCAGGAGGTGGGTGGGCCTGCAGCCTCAGGTTCCTGCTGATTGCTCCTTAAGGCTCAGCTGTGGGTGCAAATTGACCTGAGTGATGGTCAATTTGCATATTCCCTCTTTATTATATAGGATTTCTGAGAGGAAAGGAGAGGGAAAGAGAGATAGAAACATCAATGATGAGAGAGAATCATTGATCGGCTGCCTCCTACACACCCCACACTGGGGATCGAGCCCACAACCCAGGCATGTGCCCAGACGGTGACCTCCTGGTTCATAGGTCGATGCTAAATCACTGAACCACACTGGCTAGGCCAGTCTGTGTTTTGTTTGCTGCCCACACCTGGCCAGTTGCCCCAGCGTGTATGAGAGGAAAGTGGGGGTAGGGAGAATAGAGAGGAAGAAGCTCCCAGGAGTTGGCAGCTCTGTGTCCTCTTCACCCTGGAAGGATAGGGACTCGGGGAAATGAGATCTAAGGGCTGGACGGCTGTATCCTGACACTCCAGAACATCTCCTGACTGTTCCCAGCTGCTGTTCATCTGCCAGTCATTTCAAAGGGGTAACGTCAGGCGGCTTTGCAGGCTGATATGAACAAGAGGGCTGGGTGGCCTGGATCCAGAATTATCTCAATATATTATCTTCAAGACATCTTCCTTCCCTCTGCCTTGGAGGAGGACGTGGTGGAGGGGAGGAAGGAGGGAAGTGAAGGCTCTATTCAAAGCTGCAGTATTAATAGGCTTCGGGGGAGGGGGCAGATCTTAGCACATATGGGTTGGGTGGCATGCCTGCAGCCCCAGATAGACTGAGGCCCTTTTCAGGGAAATCGGAGGGACTGTTGGGGCCCAGCTACCTCTGTGGACATGGAGAAGCTGGGGTTTGTGGAGGCACTGCCATAGGGTTCCGAGAGTGCCCCATATACTCTTTCCACTTGAGCCCAGGAATCACAGCCTCTCCTCCATGCCAGGGTTCAGCTGACTCCTATACCAGCCGCCCATCTCTGGACTCAGACGTCTCCCTGGAGGAGGACCGGGAGAGTGCCCGGCGGGAAGTGGAGAGTCAGGCCCAGCAGCAGCTGGAGAGAGCTAAGGTATCTGCTTGGGAGCTGGGGCAGAACAGGCCAGGCTGGGTGGAAGCTTGTACTCGGTCCTACATGCTTAGCGGTCAGTGGGCAGGATGTGCGTGAGTGAAAGGTGGTGTGTATGTGATGGGTGGGATGGGCCCCCACCCTCTGCTAATGGGGCAGTGGGACTGGGAGGGTGCTCTGAGGCTCCCCTCATTGGCACTGATGGCCAAATTCTCTAGCACAAACCCGTGGCATTTGCTGTGAGGACCAATGTCAGCTACTGTGGTGTACTGGACGAGGAGTGCCCAGTCCAGGGCTCTGGAGTCAACTTTGAGGCCAAAGATTTTCTGCACATTAAAGAGGTGATCACCCACACCCCCCAAATGAAGCCATTTAATTTCCCTCCTCTTGGCCCAGTTCCTATCCTCTTAGTTTAGTCCTCAGTCTATAAACAAGTCCCCGAACTCCTCAGCTTTATCCTTAACACACACCCCTACACCCCTTATATCCAAAACCCAACAATCCTCAGGGTCTCCATACTTCTGAGACCTGGCTTGGGCCTCAGTCTTCACATGTGTAAACTCAGCAGTTAGATTAGCTGCCTCTTGGGTCCCCTGCAGGTGACAGCTATGATGCATCACATTAAAACCTTGGGGTGGCTCAAACCGGGCTGCCCTTCCCTCTGGCACCGTCTCCTGCCCTCCCCACCCCCCGCCCCCCAACTCCTCATCCCTTGTGCTGCCTTTGTCAGACTAGCTCTGTGAATACCCCCTGGCTCTTCAAGCTGGAGAGCCAGAACTGAGGCCTGCGCCTCCTCCCCTCACCTCCCCTTTCCGCTCCACCCCACGCCCAGAAATACAGCAATGATTGGTGGATCGGTCGGCTAGTGAAAGAGGGCGGGGACATCGCCTTCATCCCCAGCCCCCAGCGCCTGGAGAGCATCCGACTCAAGCAGGAGCAGAAGGCCAGGTGAGAGCAGGGCTGGGACTCAATGAACATTCCCTGCCCCTCTCAACATGGGCACTTTACCTGGAGCCCACTTTACATATCCCACCCCCTAAAATACACACACTCATTCCCACCTATACACATCTCCACTGCACAAGCATGCATGCATGCACACGCAAATAAATGCACGTCACACCTCCCTCACTAGCTAAGTTACAAGGAAATGCACACAACTGTTAAATAACGTGTGGAACACAGGCGCTTCCTGACTGACCTTCCTTTCTCCTTTCAGGAGATCCGGAAACCCTTCCAGCCTGAGTGACATTGGCAACCGACGCTCCCCTCCTCCATCTCTAGGTAGCCTCCCCACAGCCCACCTGTCTTGGGTAGGTGGGTCACGAGGACACGGGGCAGGGAGATTTTCCCCAGGTGACCTGTGTGGGGAGGGGTTGGAGAGGGGTCAGAAGAGCTGGCAGAAGCCCAGTGTCTTCCCTGGGGAAGGGAATATGCCTTTCTCCCTTCACCAACATTAATCTTTTATTTCCTTTTCCAAAAAGCCAAGCAGAAACAAAAGCAGGTGAGTCAGGGAAGGGACCTGGGCTTGGGGGCTCATGGCTCATGGCTGTAGGAACAGGCTTCTGGGCAGTCATTGTGGAGGGGCAGCAGGACAGGGAGGGAGGGAGCCCAGAACTTCTGAATTGGCCCCACACCAGTCAGGCATAGGGCAGGCCACCAGGCCATGGCTTTGCTTGACCTCACGTCAATTCTGCAGGCAGAACATGTTCCTCCATATGATGTGGTGCCCTCCATGCGGCCTGTGGTGCTGGTGGGACCCTCTCTGAAAGGTTATGAGGTGAGACGAAGTCCTTGACCCCAAAGATCACCTCTGCCAAGCCTGCCATGGGAAGGCCCCAGGGACAGTGGGAGGGGCGTGTGTGTGGAGGGGATGGGCCCTCATCTTCCATTCCGTTCCCTCATTTTTCCCACCCAGGTCACAGACATGATGCAGAAGGCTCTCTTTGACTTCCTCAAACACAGGTTTGATGGCAGGTAAGCAGCTCTGGCCTGAGAACCAGGGAAAAGATCATTGCCTCCTAACATATGTCTATAGCAAGGTCTTTCCTAAAGGGAAAGTTAGGAATTAGGAGGTCCTGTGTAAGGAGGGACCTAGAGCTTGAAATTTAGAAGTGAGCTGTGCTTCTCCACTGCCACCCCAGGATCTCCATCACCCGAGTCACAGCTGACCTCTCGCTGGCAAAGCGCTCTGTGCTCAACAATCCTGGCAAGAGGACCATCATTGAGCGTTCCT
Organism: Murina feae; assembly: GCA_004026665.1. NCBI lineage: Eukaryota > Metazoa > Chordata > Mammalia > Chiroptera > Vespertilionidae > Murina > Murina feae. The sequence continues at coordinate 32,175 of PVJC01012293.1, read as the reverse complement.
CTGCCCGCTCCAGCATCGGTGAGAAGTCCCCAACTCCTGCTTCTCTGCTCAGGCAGAGAACCTTCCTCCTACCTTTTTCTTTCCCGACTCTTCCTCTGCCTGCCCCAAGATTGTCAAGAACACACCCCAGTCTCCTCAGTTCCCTATTCTTCTGCCTGCCCAGGCCTTGATGAATGCCCTCTCCCTCCATCATTGGGAAGGCCCCCTAACCCCACAGGAGGAAGTGGGGGGAGCCGCCAGTGAACACTGTGGCTCACTTGCTCCCTCTATAGCTGAAGTACAGAGTGAGATTGAGCGCATTTTTGAGCTGGCCAAATCCCTGCAGCTGGTAGTGTTGGATGCTGACACCATCAACCACCCAGCACAGCTGGCCAAGACCTCACTGGCCCCCATCATCGTGTTTGTCAAAGTATCCTCACCGAAGGTAAGTCAGCAGCAGGGGTGGGGGAGGCCTCCAGGGCTGCCCTCCTAGAATGCATCAATGCATCACAGCTTAGCTTGGCCCCTGGCCCAGGACTCCTGAGTTCTTCCCTTTTCCTGGTGCCAAATCACAAGTGGGGGACATGCCCAGTCCCTTCTAGGCCCAGCTCTGCCCAGGGCCCCCAGAGACTCCAAGCCTCACTCTGCCCTTTCGCCCCAGGTACTTCAGCGTCTCATCCGCTCCCGAGGGAAGTCACAGATGAAGCACCTGACCGTGCAGATGATGGCATATGATAAGCTGGTTCAGTGCCCACCAGTGAGTGCTGGGGCAGCTGCTCCTGTGCCCACTCTTGCTTTTCTAGGGCTAGGGCAGTGATGGAGATAGGGCGGGGACTGCTGCTTAGAAGCAGTGGTTCTCAACCTTTTGGCCCTTTACATTTCCTCATGTTGTGACCCAACCATAAAATTATTTTCGTTGCTACTTCATAACTGTAATGTTGCTACTGTTATGAATCGTAATATAAATCTCTGATATGCAGGATGGTCCTAGGCGACCCCTGTGAAAGGGTCGTTCGAGTGCCAAAGGGGTCGCGACCCACAGGTTGAGAACCGCTGGCTTAGAGGATGCCAACATTCCCCCTTTCCTCAGGAGTCATTTGATGTGATTTTGGATGAGAACCAGCTGGAGGATGCCTGTGAGCACCTGGCTGAGTACCTGGAGGTTTACTGGCGTGCCACCCACCACCCAGCCCCCAGCCCAGGACTTCTGGGTCCTCCTGGTGCCATCCCTGGACTTCAGGTAATCATTTCCATTTGGCACTGAAGTTTAGGCTAAGCAACACCCCCTCCCTGCCCAGAGGCTTGTCCTTGGCCTCCAGTTTGAACTAGGGCAGATGGACGAAGGAACTTCCTGATGAGAGAGGGAATAAATCAATATGATGGGTAATCAGAGGTTACTTTTTCTAAGGCTCAAAAGAAACATACTCTCAAACTTTTTTTTTTTAATCCTCATTGGAGGATATTTTTCCATTGATCTTTAGAGAGAGTGTAAGGGAGCGGGAAAGACAGAAAAACATCGATGTGAGAGAGACATCAATTGGTTGCCTACTGCACCAGGGCCAGGGATCGAGCCTGCAATCAAGGTACATGCCCTTAAATGGAATCCAACCTGGGACCCTTCAGTCCATGGGCCAGTGCCCTATCCACTGAGCCAGACTGGTGAGAGCTCTCTGGTCTGTCTTGAAGGCAGAGTCTGAATTTTGCCAGAGTCAAAAGCTCCAGTTTTCCGTATCTGAAGAGGAAGAATAAACCAGCATCCCTCCCTCCCTTGCACTAGTGCCTCTACCGGGGAACTGAGGGTTGAGGGGAAGAATTCCCCCTCCTAGTAGACATGGGAGGGAGGCCAACTCGAGGTCTGTGCTGCCTCACTTAGAGCTGGTGTGTTACCCCCAGAACCAGCAGCTGCTGGGGGAGCGTGGCGAGGAACATTCACCCCTTGAGCGGGACAGCTTGATGCCCTCAGATGAGGCCAGCGAGAGTTCCCGCCAAGCCTGGACAGGATCCTCACAGCGTAGCTCCCGCCACCTGGAGGAGGACTATGGAGACGCCTACCAGGACCTGTACCAGCCTCACCGCCAACACACCTCTGGTCTGCCTAGTGCTAATGGGCATGACCCCCAAGACCGACTCCTCGCCCAGGACTCGGAGAACAATCACAACGAGCGGAACTGGCAGCGCAACCGGCCCTGGCCCAAGGATAGCTACTGACCACCTCCAGCTGTCCTACCCTGGCAGGCACATGCACAGCTGGCTGGGGCACCCATTCCAGGCAGGTTGGCATTAGACTGGCACTAGGCTGGCACTAGGCTCAGCCCCTCACAACCCCCTGCCCAGCTCCGGGCTGCCTGTGATCCTAAGGTTCTGGGAAAAGCAGGGTCCCCCTTACCTCCTGGGCAGTGACCCCCCTAGGCTCCCATTCCAGGTACTAGCTGTGTGTGCTGCAACCCTGGCACCTTCCTCTCCTGCACAAGAAGCTGCCCCACTGGGCAGTGCCCTCAGGCCAGGATCCCCATAGCAGGGACCTTCCCACCACACTCAGGGAAGGGCTGCCCCTCAAAGTGACAAGAAGCTGGGTTGTGAGCAGCATGACATGATGAAGAAACAAGGCTCCTGAGCAGACACAAGCCCTAATGTCAGAGGATTCAGGCTTTGTGCTTTGGGGTCTGAGGACCTCCACTCACCTCACTGCCACTAGAGAAGAGAGACAATCAAAGCCAACAGAGTGGCACTCCCATCCGTTAGCTGGGGAGGCATCTTTACACAAGGCTGGAGCAGCAGGCTGGCTGCGCTGGGGCTGAAGGCTTTACAGCTGAGGGTCTGGAATGAAAGGGCTCTCCTCACCCTGCCAGGAATCTTCCTAACATCTGATGGGACCGGGGACAGGAGCAGCCAAACCAAACGGTGGACGGGAGCTGACCCGAGTTGAGGGTTTGGGAAGGGAGGGCATGTGTAGCAGAGACCGTATGGAACAGATTTGGGGGCCTCCTGGCCCCGCTCATCTTTTTGCTCTTGCATCCTGTCATTTCTGTTCTTGGCCCTCATGCCACCTGGGGCACATGGGCCCCAAACTTTATTCCCTCATTCAGAGCTGCTGCTTGTTATGTTTCGGTTAGGTGGGGAGAGACAGGACACAGTGAAAAGCCCTCAGAGGTCCCGGCTACCCGGCTACCCTTGCCTTATGGCTCTAGTGTGTGACCTACAGAGCATGCTCCATAAGACCCTGACCCACCTCACTGTCATCACTAATAAACACCATGCACAGTCTTTTGGGCTCCTGTTCTGACTGCCAAGTCTAGAGAAGGCAAAGAAATGTCCTAGCCTCCTTTCTCTCACAGAAGACCCACTGAGGGAAGGGGAAAAGATGAGCTGGGGAAGAAACTGTATTTCCAGCCCTTCCACCCCCCAACTATGCCCTCAGGCCCAGGTGTGTGGCGGGAAGCATTCAGCAGCACAGAAAGGAATTGTTTTGGGAGGTGGGGAAGAGGCTTACTCACAGCCTCTGCTGTCCCTGCCTCAGGCCCTATAGTTACAACTTGAAAGCCATGTATTTGGCCAGCAATTTGAGAGTAAGGAAGAACAGAGGAGTAAGATGGTACTGGGGTAGGACCCAGGCCCTGCAGCCCTTTCTGCAACTTAACTCATTACTCCTTGCGGCTCCTGGTGCCCATCTCCACCCTCTCCCATGAGACGTGAACTCAGCAACTGGGGAGCCACAAGCAAGGAGACTGAAAGCTGGGTGTCGGGCATATAGCATCAGGGGACAAGAGTGCCTGCCAGTTTCACAACTGTTTTCCTTCCTCACCCTGTGGAAAGCTCCCTAGGGGGTATCCAGGCCAGAGCTACCCTTCAGTGAGGCTTGAGAAGGGAAGGAACGATGCATTAGGATACTGCCCTCATGGCTTTTCCAAGCCCCTCCGTGCCTCCTGTAGACTTAGACTATCAGTTGAAATCCTAGGTTCTGCTACAAGATGTGATTTTCTTTCATCTCCCAAGTCTGTCTTCTGTGGTACCAGGGAGCCCCTGGGAGATGAAGTTAGCTAGAACTAGATACAGCCTTAATATTCATGTATTTATTCTCAGAACATACAAACTCATCTTTTCAGAGAATAGAAAACAGAAATTTTACTCAGTGACTTCAAGATGGACACAGCCGGCCCACCCTGTCCCACACCTAAAAAACTTCCCCTGGGTGAGGGATGCCGAGGGTGCACAGCACCCCTTGGCACAGGGGCCAAGCACAGCTCCAAACAAGGCTCTCACCTTGTTTAATCATCCAAAAGGGCAAATACTATCAAAATGACAATAAGAGTCCAAGGTTCATAATCCTCACAGTGCCGATCCCCTGGGTCATCTAGGGCAGCAGTGCTGCTGCAGCTTATGCAGTTAGTCTGTGCCGAAGAAACCCTCCCAGCAGCCTGGGAGGCAATGCCATTGGCTGCCCTTGAAACTGGCAATGCCCATGTCAGCCAGAGGGGCAGAGCTGGGTCCAAACCTGTGGTGATTTGTTCTCCCTGTCTCCTGCAGCAGTTTCCCTCCTTTTGCGGCCCACGCTCAGGCCTTCAAACCTGAGGGTCTAGCCAAGCAGTCTGAATTTTTTCTAAGCCCCCATAAGAGTGAGGACCTGGAAAAGGAGATGTGAGGGTCCTGAAGTACAGGCTTCAGAGCCTGCCCTTAAGCCGGTGGAAAGAATGCTTTGTCAGGCAAAGATGGTCTCTTCCCGGCGCTTCTTGGTGAGGATGGTGCCTGGTTTGTGCTGGGCATCTGGGTGGTTGGCTAGCTCTGGGGGGCAAGAAGACACTGGGCTCTCCAGGATGGCTTGCTTCAGCTCATAGAACACAGCAGAGTCCTCTTTGGTGAGGAAGGTGATGGCCACACCACTCTTGCCTGCTCGTCCCGTGCGGCCTATGCGGTGGATGTAATCTGGGGGAGGGGGAGAGGAGCGTTACTCGGTACCAGGCCAGATGCCCTGGTGAGCAGTGTCTGAAGCCTCTACTTCTAAAGGCAGTGTCCTTCCCATACCTCCACAGGCAGGAATAGAGCTCATACTACCTGCACCTGCAGTACCCAGTGTTCTCCCCACAACTACTACTGATGGGGTCATCCTACCACACTAAGATTTATGAGAGGGGTCGAGTGTCATTATCTTCCACACCCCAAACACAATGTGCTACCCCCAGGAACTGGGACAACACACCCACATGAGATAAAGAGTAGGAGCTTGCCCTAACCAGTGTGGCTCCGTTGGTTGGGTGTCATTCCATTCACCAAAAGGTTGCTGGTTCCATTCTTGGTCAGGACACATGCCCAGGTTGTGGGCTCAGTCCCAGGTAGGGGGCATGCAGAAGGCAGCCAACTGATGTTTCATTCTCAATGTTTCTCTCTCCGCCCACCCCACTCCCTTCCTCTCTAAAAATCAATTTTAAAATCTTAAAAAAAAAAGGAGTAGGAGCTCTTCTCACTGGGACACACCATTTGAGAGATGGCAGCAGCACCCCAACTAAAGGGGAATGAGACAGACTGTAGCCACTTTCCTCACACTTACCTTCAATGTTTTTGGCCATATCATAGTTGACCACCATAGACACATCTTGGATGTCGATACCACGACCTGCCACATCTGTAGCCACCAATATGTCCTTGGCCCCAGCCTTGAGGTTGGACAGTGCAAATTCTCGCTGCTCCTGGCCTTTTCCACCATGCAATGTACAAGCATTGTACTGTTGGGAGAATGGTGAGGTGAAGAAAGTGCAATGGAATCATGGAAAGATAAAGTTAAGAGGGAGCAGGGACAGAGAGGGAGGGTTTCAGAGAGCAGCAGGGTAGAAGGAAAAGGGAAAGGAGGCAGGAGAAAGAATGAGTGCAATTGAAAGAAGGAGAGAACAGGTGAGCTGAAGAATGGGTGGGAGAGAACAGGATGTGGCATGGCAGAGAGCGCCAGGGCAAGGTCAAAGGTAAAATTAGGGGTGAGATATGAAGCCAGACAGTTCAGTAGTCAGAGAGGATGAGGGGAAAAATGAGGGTAGAAAGCAGAGACCAAGAAGTTTAAGGAAGTTTAAACATTGTGTATCAAGACATTGATCTACTGACCCTCCTGACCACACTATCCCCTCTCCCAAACATTCATAAACACAACAAACTTTGACCCATCCTATTCCACATCCTCAGACCTTGCCAAAATACATCTCAAAAAACCTCTACCTAGCTGGGCTAGTGTGGCTCAGTGATTGAGCGCCGACCTATGACCCAGGAGGTCACAGTTCGATTCCTGGTCAGAGCACATGCCCAGGTTGTAGGCTCCATCCCCAGTAGGGGGTGGGCAGGAAGCAGCCAATCAATGATTCTCTCGAATCACTGATGTTTCTCTCCTCCCTCCCTCTCTGAAATCAATAAAAATATATTTAAAAAATAAATAACTCTCCCTGGCCCAAGCCCACCTGGAGGAAGACCCAAGGGAGCTCTGGCAGGCACTACTGGAAGGGGCAGTCATTCCTCCTATCTCCACCACACCTCCCTTTCCCCTCTGGCCCTGAGCTGTTTAATACGAGAGAAATTCAAAAACGGGTGAAAATTGAGAGCAGGAGCCTAGGAAGGGCCCTCGAATTTCACAAGCAACACCAAAGAGACTAGACTTTGCCCTCCCCTGCAGACACACCCCCATCTTCTCCAGGGATTTGGCCAAAACATCGCAGCCCTTCTTCTGGTTGACGAAAATGATGATGGGTGGGTCAAAGCCTTGCTCCAAGATTGCCAGCAGCTTTTTCCTGGGGAGAAGAGGAGAAAAACCCTGATCTACAAACATCAACTCCAGGCTCTTCAACGCCCATGGCATTGAACAAGAAAACAAGGCAGAACAACCGCCTTCAGCCACCACTCCCACTGAAAAAGGCCCTTTTCCACCCGGTTTCCCCTAGCTCAGCTGTCCCCATACCTCTTCTCTGACTCTGACATGAGGAAGACCTTCTGTTCCACACGTTCATGGGGCTTGCCTGCAGAGCCGATGTACACCACAGCAGGTCGCCGAAGATAGCTCCGGGCCAGACGCTCCACGGCTGGGGGCATGGTGGCCGTGAACATGACCGTCTAGGGAAACAGGAGGATACAACCACATACCCTACCATCACCACAGGCAGTGCGCCCAGGCTGAAGGATCTAAAATAAACCATGGTGTAAACTTCCATAGCCACCACTTTAGGAGATAGCGTCCTTCGCCTTCCCACTTCTTTCCTTAGTACCTGAACTTGGCATCTCATGATGATAAGAAGGGCTGAGCATTGGCTAGCATCTACAGTGGACAGTACCATGACTGTTTGGAATCATATTTCCAGGGTTAAGCTAAATAGCTACAATTGTCAGAGGACTGCATCTAGGCAGGCCTCACCATTTTAGAAACATGTACTCTGAGCCCATGTAAGGCAAGAAGGGCCCTATAGCAGGTTTCCCAACCCAGGGAAGCAGCCTTACTTGGCGGTACTTATGTTTTCCTGACTCAAAGTTGGCCAACATCTTCTCAGGGTCCTCAGCCTCATCTGTGTCCGGCTTCTGGTTGGTGACAGGCATGTGCTCCAGGATCTTCTGGACGTCTGGCTCAAAACCCATGTCAATCATCCTATCTGCCTCATCCAGAACCACGTAGGTACAGCGGCTCAGCACCAGATAGCGGTTTTCCAGCACATCAATCAGACGTCCTGGGGTAGCAATCACAATCTAGGGAGTACAGTAGAATCATTTGTAGCTCCAGCAGATACACCCTTCTTCTCTCTTCTGTTTACTATCCACTCACTTGGACAACAGAATCCCAAAGCTAAGAAACTTAGACCCCCAACCTCTAATTATGTTTGGCAGTGAAGGCTCCTGAGAATCGGCACAAAATTGCTTGTTGCTATCTTACATTTTTTCAAGAATGAATGGGGTCTCTGAATAAGTTATAGGGGTTAGACAGAGGAGGCAAAATCAAAAAGAACTTTCTTAGATGGAAGACAGACTAAGAGATACCGTGAAGGGGATTATTTACACTAATAAAAGAGAAAGATGCAAGTTGACCATACCTTCATGACACCCACCAGCCAATCAAGAGTAAGTATGCAAATTAACCCAACAAAGATGGCAGGTTAATTTGCATATGCAGGCACCAAGCGGCTAGGGGTGGGACACTTGTGTCATTGACATGGCAACAACACAGGCATTCTGCAGCACAGCCCCAGCCACTCTGGGCTGCATGGGAAAGTGGGGAGGTGGAAAGGCAGCTCTGGCAGGGGCAAAGGCAGTGCTGGCAGCCAGGGAAAGGAAGGCCCATTCTTGCACGAATCTTCGTGCATTGGGCCTCTAGTATAAAATAATATACTAAGAAGTCTGCAGAAAACTCAATTCCTCTATCAGACTTGTTATAAAAGCTCTCCTTCCCTACCCTGAAGCGGTGGCAACAACAAAAGTCAATGACTTGGTCTGGCAGTGATTAAGGGCACAGGATTTGGATATGAATTTCAGCTCTGCCCACTGCCAGCTGTGTGACTTTGAACAAGTTATTAACCGGAGCTTCAGCTGCATCTGTATAATGCATGTTCCCCTCTGTACTCTCATATGGCTGTGAGAATTACTGACATGCACAGTACAATCCCTGGTGCATAAGTTCTCAATAACAGTAGTATCTAATCTAATAAAAGAGAAACATGCAAAATGACCACACCTCCACTACTCCCAAGCCATGCCCACCAGCCAATCAGAGTGATTATATGCAAATTAACCCAACCAAGATGGTGGCTGGCAGCCAGAGCTGGAGTGAGCAGGAGGCTTGGTTGTCCCAGCGATAGAGGAAGCCAAGCTTCCCGCCTGCCCTGGCCGGCTGTGGCCTCCACTCAAGGCAACAAAGTTTCAATTATAGAAGATAAATATATCCCCGGTCACTGGCGGCGGTGGCTAGCCTGCAAACAGTCATTAGCCACTCACCCAGGCTGACCAGGCACTCCAGCGGGGAACCCCCCACCCTGAAGGGGCTGTGGCCAGCCTACAAACAGCCATCAGCCCCTCACTCAGGTTGGCCAGGCACCCTGCGGGGACCCCCACCCTGAAGGGGCTGTGGCCAGCCTGCAAACAGCCCTCAGCCCCTCACCCAGGCTGTCCAGGAACCCCAGTGGGACCTCCACCCTGACCCAGGACACCCTTCAGCGCAAACCAGCTGGCCCCCATCCATGCACCAGGCCTTTATCCTATATAATAAAAGGGTAATATGCAAATTGACCCTAACAGCAGAACAACTGGGAATGACTGGTCACTATGACACACACTGACCACCAGGGGGCAGACACTTAATGCAGGAGCTGCCCCCCTGATGGTCAGTGCGCTCCCACAGAGGGAGCTCTGCTCAGCCACAAGCCAGGCTGAGGGCTGCCAGAGCAGCGGTGATGGCAGGAGCCTCTTCTGCCTCATCAGCAGTGCTAAGGATGTCCGACTGTAGCTTAGGCCTGCTCCCCGCTGGCAAGTGGACATCCCCCAAGGGCTCCCGGGCTGCCAGAGGAATGTCTGACTGCCAGCTTAGACCCGATCCCCTGGGGAGCGGGCCTACGCCAGCAGGTGGACATCCCCCAAGGGGTCCCAGACTGCAAGAGGGCACAGGCCAGGCTGAGGGACCCCCCAAAGTGCACAAATTTTTGTGCACCAGGCCTCTAGTATCTATATAAACTAGCCCTCTTCTTCATTTGACTGAATGTCTGTGGCAGAAACTAGAAAAAGCCCTAAAACAGCACAGTCCAAATGGTGGGCTGGCTGCTGGCCAGGTGAACAAACCTCACAACCCATGCGCAGCCTGAAGCCCTGGTCTTCTCTGGAGATGCCGCCAATAACAGCCACAGTGCGGATGCCTAGTGGCTTCCCAAACTTGATGGTTTCTTCCTCAATCTGCTGAGCCAACTCACGAGTGGGGGCCAGGATGATAGCATAAGGGCCCTGGTCTGACTCTTCGATCCTGTGGTAAAAGGGGAATCCCAGTTTCATGAGCTTTGGTTCCCATACAGCCACAAACAGGAGCAAGACAAAGTCACACTTAAGAATAGCTATGGAAATGGAGCAGATGGTGGGAAGAGGGTGCAATGATCTCCCTTAAAAATCAGAGATTCCAATATGCATAACCCATGGACACAGACAATAGGGTGGTGAAGGCCTGGGGCGGGGTGAGCTATAAGGAGTCAATGGGTGAAAAATGGAGACATATGTAATACTTTCAACAATAAAGATTAAAAATAAAATAAAATGTTTGAAGATTAAAAAAAGAAAAATCAGACTCCAGCTCGGCCAGTGTTGCTTAGTGGTTGCACATCGACCCATGAACCAGGAGATCATGTTTTGATTCCAAGTCAGGGCACATGTCCGGAGCTACGGGCTTGATTCCCATTAGGGAGTGTGCAGGAGGCAGCCAATAAATGAGTCTCTCTCATCACTGATGTTTCTATCTCTCCCTTTCCTTTCCTCCCTAAAATCAATAAAAACATTTTTAAAAAGAAAGAAAGGAAACCATGAGGGCGGGCTAGAGGGGATTAATGGGGGGTACGGGACAGGGGGCATATGTAATACTTTCAACAATAAAGATTTAAAAAAGAAAACCAAACACTCATTTGCCACTTTCACCATCCCTACCCAATTAAACCACTCCAACTGGTAACAGATGACCCACCTGTCAATTTTGGGAAGAGTAGTGATCCAGACCAGCAACGGAATGAGGAAGGCTGCTGTCTTGCCGCTGCCAGTCTCAGCCACACCAATGATGTCACGATTCTGCAGCCCAATGGGAATTGCCTGACGCTGGATAGGTGTTGGTTCCTGCAGTGACCCAGAGAGAGTAATGGGTACAGGTAGGATTATACTACCTGGGTTACTGCTGACAGAGGGGCACATATGCTAGCACAATGGGAGGACACCAAGTCTAGTTCACAGGAATGGGGACCTGAGAAGAAACACAATCACTGAAGGTCAATACTTCCACTAGGAAGTAATAGACAATATCACGTTGGTGCCCACTGGCAGAGAAGGCACCCAACAGTTAAGACACTAAGTTGGTATCCCCTACAACATAGGAACATGCCAGGTCTTCTGAACCAATCTGCCCCTCCTTACCTTGTAGCCACACTTATCAATGACCTCCAAGATGTGTGGGGGCAGGGAAGAGTCTTTCCATGATCGGATGGGATTAGGGATCTTGCCACCTTTGGTGGTAATGCTGTAGTCCTCACGGAAGATCCGCCAGTCCCTGTCTGTCATCTCATCTAACTTCTTCTGGGACCAATGACGATCATCCCAGCGCTGCTTGGCTTCCTTCTTACGAAGTTTGCGGAGTCTTGCCCTGGAGCAGGATCATGAGGAATAAGTGGGATCAGTTTCCCCAACTCCTTTCTGTATACTCTGGGCTGTGCCCAACCACCCCAGCCCTGACCACTCACTCCTCCTGCTCCTTTTCTTCCAGAGTCCTCCTCTTCTCCATTAGGTCTCCATAGAAACGTGACTGTTCTCGTTTCTGCTGCTTTAGGTCGATGCCTGCAATGAAGCCTCGCCCCAACAACTGCACCTGGTGCCGTTCTTTGTACCTGGGATTGGGACAGAGAAAGAAAAAAAGGAGCTGTTACAGCAACAGGAGGGAAGGGCAAACTACCAATATGTACATTCCCTTTCCTAGCCAGGGTCTTTCCTCACCCAGAGGGCTGGGTTAATACTAGTTTATCCATTTCCCCATCCCAGCTTATCTTAATCCTCTCTCTATAGTCACTGCTTCTCTCTAGAACTGCCAGACAATCTATGGAATGGGAGAAGTTATTCGTTACATCTGATAAGGGGTTAATATCTAAAATATACAAAGAACCCAGGCTCTCTGCCATGCGACGATACAGTAAGAAGATGGCCATGTACAAATCAAGAATACTGTTCTCACTAAACACGAGATACCATGAATCCTTGATGTTAGATTTCTCAGCTTTCAGAATTGCAGGAAATGTTTGTTGAAAAATAAATAAATAAAATATATCAAGAATTCATACAATTTAACACCAAAAAGATAAACAATCTGAGTAAAAATATAGGCTGAGCACCTGAATAGACATTTCTCCAAAGAGAATATACAGATGGCCAACAGACACATGAAAAGACGCTCAACATCACTAATCATCAGGGAATGCAAATCAAAGCAACACCATCATCTCCCATTTGTCAGAATTCCTGTTATCAAAATATAACAACTCTTGGGGAGAGTGTAAACAAAAAGGAGCCCTGGCGCCCTGTTGGTGAGATTACAAAACAGGTGTGGCCACTATGGAAACCAGTGCGGCAGTTCCTCAAATAATTAAAAATGAAACTAACAAAAGACTCAGCAATCCTATTTCTGAGTATTGATCCAAAGACATCCAAAACACTAACTGGAAAAGATATGTGCACCCCTCTATTCACTGCAGCATTATTTACAATAGCCAATGTATGGAAGCAACCTATGTGTCCATCAATAGACAACTGGACAAAGAAAATGTGGTACACATGTACAATAGACTATTACTCAGCCATAAAAAAGAATAAAATCTTACCATTTGCAACACATGGATGGACCTAGAAGGTATTGTGTTATGTGAAATAAGTTAGAGAAAGACAACTACCATATATGATTTCACTTATATGTGGAATCTAAAAAACAAAATAAATACACCAACAAAACAGAAGCAGACTCATAGACACAGAGAACTGATGGGACAGATGAAAGGGGGTTTGGGAATATGAGTGAAAAAGATAAAAGAATTAAGAAGTACAAATTGGCATTAACCGGTTTGGCTCAGTGGATAAAGCATCAGCCTGCGGACAGAAAGGTCTCAGGTTCGGTTCCGGTGAAGGGCATGTACCTTGGTTGTGGGCACATCCCCAGTAGGGGGTATGCAAGAGGCAGATGATCGATGTTTCTAACTCTCTATCCCCTTCCCTTTCTCTCTGTAAATACTCAATAAAATATATTTTTTTAAAAAAAGAAGAAGTACAAATTGGCAGTTACAGAATAGTCATGGGATGTAAAGTAGTGGATAGAAAATATAATATTTTATAATAAATATAAAATTGTAATAACTATGTATGGTCTCAGGTGGGTACTAGACTTATGGAGGGATCACTCTGAAAGTTACATAAATGTCCAACCACTATGCTATGCACCTGAAACTAACAGAATATTGAATGTCAATTGTAATTTTAAAAAAGATCTAGTTTCAGTCTGAAGCCACTCACAGTGGGTTGTAGTCGATAGATGTGTCCTCAGATGCATCCCATTCAAAGACAAACTTGCGGTCATTGAGATGCCTCGTTCGGCGCCGCTTCTTAATGCCACCCAGGTAACGCTCCTGCCCACAGACAGAACACAGAGCCCATCAAGCTTGAGGCCCAAAGCTCGCAAACAGAGATCAGAATGGCTAAATAATTAAAGCTCATTTGTGTGTAGGGAGGGGGGAGTGAAAACAGAACCAAGGCCTGCACCTTAATGGCATGCAGTTCCTTGCTCTTATCCTTCTCCTCCCGGATCTTCTGCCGCCCTTCCTCATCCTCATTTCCATTGGTCTCCCGTTCCATCCTCTCCCTGCGTTCCCGTCGTTCTCGCTCCTGAGGGTCTTCTGCAGACCAAACAAAGCAAAGCTGCAGAAGAGCTCAGTGGAAATAAAAAAGAGCACAGCAGGATCCAGACAATGGACACCAAGTGAGAAAAAAGGGAGATTTATGAGACAAGGGAAATGGGGGATATAACAGAAAGATAGTGTTCTTATAAACTTCTCCCATTCTTTTCCTCTTCCAAACTACAGAACAAGTTTCTAGTTCTTCCTGCCACTCCCACCCGTTTCTATCCCATCCAGGGGCTACAGGGGGTAGGAAAACGAACCCAACATTTTCCTGCCCAAGTCTTGAAACTGTTTCCTTTTCTTCCTCTCTTCTTCAAGCATCTTCTGCCGCTCTTCCACTTCCTGTTGCCGTCGCTTCAGGGCTTCTGCCTCTCGTTCTGCTTTGGACAGGAACTTGGGCTACAAAATAGATTGGAACTGTAAACAAAGGATCTAGAACACCACTGATGTTTGGGAGATGGCAGGAACTAAAAAATATTTGCTTAGGCATTAAACTTGTTAAGAAAAATACAAACAGGCTTAAGATCCTATTATGGGCTGAATTTTGTCCCCTCAAGATGCATGTATGGAAGCCATAACCCCCAGTACCTCAAATTGTGACTGTATTTGGAGACAGGGCCTTTGAAGAGGCACTAAAGGTAAAATGAGACCCCTAGGGTAAGTCCTAATTCAATATGACTGGTGTCCTTAAAAGAAAAAGAAAAATTGCCCCAGCTGGTGTGGCTCAGTGGGTTGAGCATCATTCCATGCACCAGGAGGTCACTGGTTTGAATCTCAGTCAGGACACATGCCCAGGCCGTGGGCTTGATTCCCTGTAGGGTGTGTGCAGGAGGCAGCCAATTGATGCTTCTCTCTCATCGATGTTTCTGTCTCTCTCTCCCTCTCCCTTCCTCTCTGAAATCAATAAAAATCTACTTATTTTAAAAATACGTATTTTTAAAAAATTTGGACATACACCAGGAATACGCATGCAGAGGGAAGACTGTGTGAAGACAAAGACATTTATCCACAAACCAAGGAGAGAGGCTTCAGAAGAAACAGCCCTGCTGCCACCTTGATTTCAGACAACTAGCTTCCAGAATGGGGAGCAAATACATTTCTGTTGTTTAAGTCACCCAGTCTGTGGTGTTTTCTTATGGCAGCCCCAGCCAGTTAATACAGACCCTCACGTCCTTACCTTAGCCTCGGCTTCTTCCTCAGCTTTTTTCTTGGCCAGAAGTTCCTCTAGGGATAATGGCTGAGCCTGAAGATAAAACACAGGACTTCAGTCGATAAAGGCTCTATCCCTTTGAAGATCACAACATTGGGCTTAAATTCAAGAGGAGAATGAGAAATCCTTCCTCTTGCTTGCCTTAGGCTTCTTATCACCATGTTCATCTTCGTCATCCTTCTTAGAGTCTCTGTCTTTCCGAGATTTAAAATCTTTTCCTCGTCCAGGAGATAAACTGTAAGAAAAAGGAACAGAAAGGTCTATTGCTGTCTCGCCCCAGCGCCTGAATGAGTTCCAGGCTGGCCTCAAAAAGAGGGTGGACGTTTCTCCATGACTCAGGGAGACTGGCCATGGTCGCCCACCGGGCCGGATGCTTCCTTTGCAGGCATGGTCACTCTGCCTGCTCTGAAACACGGTGGTGGCCCTGTCTTGGTCCCAATCTACCTGACTCTCCTTTTCTAGAAACTAAGTTATTCTGCCAAGTGGGTCTTCACTTCAAAATATTTCCAAATATGTCCTCCAAATAGCATTTGCACATTGAAGGGAAAAAATCCTGCTTTGTAATACACAGTGAATTTAGTCTACACAGCCACCCATATACACCCTTCCAAGGCACTGCTATACATGTCCCCTCCTCATTTTCCTTACTATCAGTCATAGCAATCCTTTCCCCACATCTGCCATAAGTGTAATCTTCAAGAGATCTCAAACAACTTTGTTTGTTATAAGAATTCTGTCCTTTGCCCTGAATTCTAAGTACATATTGGGGCCAAATAAAAACTCTGCATAAAGTTTCCAGAAGAAAGCTATCAAGATACTAGGACATTAAGCTATTCCCAAAAATACATGCTATATATTCTGGGTAGAAGACTGAATGGTTCAGGGAAGCTAAAGGAATGCTTTGCAGGCTACTAACCTTTTCAAACTCATTTCTAAATTCTAAGAACAAGCTGACCCTCAAGAGTTGTGACTTCACTACTGTTATATGTGCTAAAGACACATGCTTTCTAAAAAAGACAGCTCTGCACAGCCGGTGTCTCAGTGGCTGAACATTGACCTATGAACTAGGAGGTCATAGTTCAATGCTCAGTCAGGACACATACCAGGGTTGTGGGTTTGATCCCCAGTGTGGGGCACGAAGGAGGTAGCCAATCAATGATTCTCTCTCATCACTGGTATTTTATCTCTCTCTTCCCTTTTCCTTCTTCTCTAAAATCAATGAGAATATATTTTCAAATAAAAATAAAAAAAGGCAGCTCTGCAGTAACTGCCAACAGGATCCGCTAAGGAAAATTTACCTTCTTACAAAGCTGACCAAACTCAGATGCAGAGATGGAGCTGGGAGCATTCCCCTAAGCCCCCCATTCCCGCAGCACCTGGATCGTTTCCGGTCCTTGTCGCGTCTGTGCCCGTCCTTGTCCCGATCGCGGTCCTTCTTATTCCGATCCCGCTCCTTCTCTCGCTCTCGGTGCCGTCGTTCTCTGAAGACATCGCATTTAAGAAATCACTGGACATTCCCAGAGTATCGGGCTTCGCTGCAGCCCTAGGAAGGTCCCATGACCTTTTCTCCCCAGTAAAATGTTACAAATTGAGAAACATGTTTCTTGGGGAAGTTATGAGGGGTTCTAAGATCTTACAGCTCAGAGTTGCACTGCTAAGTATTAATGGCAATGATAGAGCATGGGCTACATGAACAGATGAACTACCTCTGGACCTTTATCTTACAAGTTCCCTCTTAACCTTTTGAGCTAATGAGTCTCTAGGTACAGATCCCTCCTAATCTGGAGGTATCAGAGGAACCAGGAATGAGGAAGTCTGAAATGTACTCTCCCTTTCCAACATAGCAGACATACAAAGTTACTCTACCTTTCCGTAGACTTGGACCGGGAACGGGAGCGAGACCGGCTGCCCCCTCGACGCCTGTCCCTTGACCGATGCCGCTTTCTATCTTTAGAAGGGGACAATTTCCGGTCCCGGTCTCTATCCCGTTCTCTGTCAGGTGACCGAGATCGCTTCCTTTCCTCCTTGGAAGGTGACACATCACGGTCCTTCTTGTCAGCCAACTCTCCTGCCATCTGACAAGGGTAAGAGGAGTACTTATTATGTACTGGGTACTGCTCTACACTGTTTATATATAAAATAGAGACCCGGAGTGGGGGTGGGGGGGTGGGGGTGTCCCTCAGACCAACCTGCACCCTTTCCAATCTGGGACTCTTGAGGGATGTCTGACTGCCCGTTTAGGCCCGATCCTGCCAGGATGGTCCCCCGCAACTGTCCTCCCCTGTAGGCCTGGGTCCCTCCCAACTGCCCTCCCTTGCTGGCCATTTTGTGGTGACCATCTTTGACTACGTGGGGGAAGCCATCTTGTGATGGTCAATTTGCATATTACTCTTTTATTAGGATACTTAATCTCAAAACAACCCTATGAGGTAGATATACTGGTATGCCTACTTTATAGATGAGGAAACTGAAGCTCAGGTGTATAAATTACCTTGCCTAAGGGCACACGGGTAGTAAATGGCAGCGTTCCAGGCAGTGTGGCTCCAGAGGCCCACTTTTACTCATTATACTATACTAGTGGCCTGGCACAGGAAATTCGTGCATAAGGGGTGGGGGGGTGTCCCTCAGCCCAGCCTGAACCCTTTCCAATCTGGGACCCCTGGGGGATGTCTGACTGCCGGTTCAGGCCCGATCCCTGGGATCTGGCCTAAACTGGCAGTCGGACATCCTTCTTAAAATATGAGACCACTGACTCCTAACCGCTCACCTGCCTGACTGCCTACCTGACCACCCCTAACTGCCCCCCTGCCAGTATGGTCACCTCCAACTGCACCACGCCCCCCCCGCCAGCCCAATCACCCCTAACTGCCTCTGCCTCGTCCCCACCACCATGGGTTTGTCCAGAAGGATGTTCAGAAGGTCTCCCGGTCTAATTAGCATATTACTCTTTTATTAGTATAGAGTACCTTTCTGTGGTTAGTTTTTATATATATTCATTTCTAAAAGCATATAACTAATATATCCTATTTTTAAATTTAGACTGTAAGAGTATTAAAAGAGATGTTAGTGAATGAATAGTGTACTCCTACCTCTAGAAACATCCTATATTACTTATCTTAGGAGTCTATTAGGTCTGCCAGCCCACCAGTCAACACACAAACATCTAAGACAGGGGTCCTCAAACTTTTTAAACAGGGGGCCAGTTCTCTGTCCCTCAGACCATTGGAGGGCTGGACTATAGTTAAAAAAAAAAAAAACTATGACTAAATTCCTATGCACACTGCACATATCTTATTTTAAGCAGGATAGGCAGTGGCGGCAAAAACACCTGGCAGGCCGGATAAATGTCCTTGGAGAGCTGCATGTGGTCCAAGGGCTGTTGTTTGAGGATGCCTGATCTAAGGGGATATGTTCTCTTGAGCTCATAAAAAAGCTCAAAAGCGCCCTGACCGGTTTGGCTCAGTGGATAGAGCGTCGGCCTGCGGACTGAAAGGTCCCAGGTTCAATTCCGGTCAAGGGCATGTACCTTGGCTGCGGGCACAACCCCAGTAGGAGGTGTGCAAGAGGCAGCTGATTGATGTTTCTCTCTCATCGATGTTTCTAACTCTCTATCCCTCTTCCTTCCTCTCTGTAAAAAAATCAATTAAATATTTTTAAAAATAAAAAATAAGAAATACAAAAGCTCAAAAGGGGGGAAGGGCCATTTACTTTGAGATTTGGCATTATAATCACCATTTCAAGGAAAAACTAAATTTAACTAGAGAAACAGGAAGGTACTTCTAGTTATACAATGGGAAAAGCTTGAAGGGTACATAGGACCTCCATGAACTTTTTTTTTGTTTTGCAACTTCCTATAACCTATAATTATTTCAGAGGAAAGAAGAAAGGTAATACCAAAAACTACAGGTTGTAGACATTCTGACTGGCCTTCCCTACTTAGATTTTCAGTCTTTTTTTAAAAAATGTATATATATTTTATTGATTTTTTACAGAGAGGAAGGGAGAGGGATAGAGAGTTAGAAACATCATGAGAGAGAAACATCGATCAGCTGCCTCCTGCACACACCGAGCCAAACAGGTTAGGGCAACACAGTCTTGATCATTACCCAGTCCCATGAATGGTTTGCGCAGGAATTAAGTCCCGTTCCCTTTTGCCTGGGAAACATTGAACACTGCCACGCTGTCAACTGTCTTTCAGACTACAAAATCTACTTCACTTCACCTGCTAAAACAACAGCAAGTCTGAATCTGCCTCTACCCCATCGTCATCACCATCATCACCATCCCTAACTTGGGATAAATTTCTCAGAACTTACTTTAGCCCCAAATGGTTCAGCTAGAATATCAGTTCCCTAAGGTTTAGTTTACAACCCCTTCTCCCACGTCATACCCTGCCATATATCTTTAAGAAGGGAGAACTTATAAAGAAAAATGAACAAATAGCACTTTCAAATGGTGCAAAAACATCCCGTTTTATCTCACGACTGCCTGAGAAATGACTGTACACTAGAGGTAGTAGTACACTAAGAAAGCACTCAGAAGAAAGGCTATTTTCTCTAGAAAGCATCCTAGACATCATTCTTTCAATAAATATTAAGCACCTGATAGGTGCCAGAAACCGTTCTATGTACCAGAGATATACCTATAAACAAATAAATTCTCAGATCTCTAACACTTAAATTCCAGTAAAGCAGACAACAGTTAATAAGGTAAGTTCAAATAGTAACAATAACTAATGAAGAGAATAAAACAGATATAATGGGGAGTGGTATGAACAAGAGACAAGAAAGTGCAGGAAAAGAATTTTTTACTGAGCCCTGACCGGTTTGACTCAGTGAATAGAGCATCGGCCTGTGGACTGAAGGGTCCCAGGTTTGATTCCAGTCAAGGGCATGTACCTTGGTTGTGGGCACATCCCCAGTGGGAGGTGTGCAGGAGGCAGCTGATCGATGTTTCTCTCTCATCGATGTTTCTAACTCTCTCTCTCCTTTCCTCTCTGTAAAAAATCAACAAAATAATTTTTTAAAAAGCATTTTTTACTGAGATTTGAATGATGGGAAAGAGAGAGCCTACAGAACAAACAAACAGGTAAAAGAACTTACTGGGTAGATGCAATTATTAAGGGACCAGGCAGGAATTAGCTTAGCGTGTTTGCCAATTAGAAACAGACTTGTGTGAATCTGGCGGGCATGGCTCAATGGCTAAGAGTTGGCTTGTGAACTAGGAGGCTGTGGTTCCATTCCTAGTCAGGGCACATGCGTAGATTTCAGGCTCCATCGCCAGTGGGGGGCGTGCAGGAGGCAGCCAATCAATGATTCTCCCTCATCATTGATGTTTCTGTCTCCCTTCCTCTCTGGAATCAATAAAAATATATATTTTTTAAAAAGTGGAAACAGAACCATCGAGAATGCTATTATAGCAGTCTAGACAAGAGATGACAGTGGCTTGTTCTAGGAAAGTGGCAATGAAGATGAAAAGCAGTAGACAGCTTCAGGATATACTTGGGAGGCAGAGCTGACAGGATGTACTAATAATGAAGGGAGAAAGGGAAAAGGGACACGACGACAGCTCCTAAATTTACGGTTTGAGCAACCTAGTGGTTCATGGTGCCATTAGTGACTGGGGGAGGAAAAGGCTGGGGAGTGAAGAGATTTAGGAGAAAATAACATTTCATTTTGGCCATGTCAGTAAGAACACCAAATGGAGATTGCAGGAAGGCAGTTGAAAACGCAATTCTGGAATTCAGAACAGAGACTGTGGAGACCAAAATTTAAGTCACTGATATATAGATGGCTTTTAAAGCCATGAGACACTATGTCACGCTAATTAAGTAGCTAGTATGGTTAAAGAAGAAAATAAACAAGAAGAGAACGCAGGGCTGAGTTCTGGAACACTATCACATTTGGAGGAAACGCTGGACAGAAGCTACCGTCACCGTGAAGGGAGTGGGTGTGGGGGAGGTAAGGTAAAAGGAGGAAAGAAGGGACTTCCATGATCTGGAAATCACAGAAGCCAAAGCACGTTTCGCGGAGGGAGTAGTTAGCTATGCCAAGTGGAGGAAGACTAGGAGATAAAGGAGTAGTGACTCCTGAATCTCGAGAAATGGAGGTGGTTGGTAACCCTGACAAGAGCGATTTCGATGGCACTGGGGTACAAGCCTGCGTGGAGTGAGTTTAGAAGAGAATGAGAAGTGAGAAGACAGCAAACACAGGCAACTTTCATTCCAAGTTCTACTCATTCATCGCGGGCACGCCCTAGCCATTGCTTTCCGCAGCCGTCCTGACAAATCTCCAGATCTTCGAGTTCCCAGTTCTTGGAGGGCAGGGGCACGTTCTTTTTGTTGTTGTGGTTTAAGTTTTTGTCCAACATCCACTGTAGGCAAGGCACTGTGCTAGGTGCTGTGAGAGTTACAAGACGAAATCAGGAAGTTTGTTCTGTAGAACAATACAGGTTAGGAGACACAGACCAGGATGAAGGCTCAGCTGAAGTACCTATTGCATGAGTTCAAAGAAGTTTCCTTTCACGTGTAACATCTGCAGAGGAAGTGGCTTTTAGCATTTAAGTATAGGCAGAATTTAAAGATATGTAATTGAGGGTGCGGAAAATAAGTCATTCCGGGAAAAAGAAGTAATATAGAAGGCGTAGAGGCGGGAAGGCATGACTGGTTCTGGGAGAAAAGCCAGAGTCCTAGTTTGGCTGGAGCAAGGGCGACTCAAAACAAGAAGGAATAAGGTCAGACCGGGGGCATCACAGATGCTGTGCCACGGGACCCGGCCTGCACCCCCCAGAACCAATACTACCCTCTGGGGCCCGCGCCCCTTCGCTCTTGCCGGCTAGAGCCTTCCGGGCTCCTGCCCCTTCCCTGAGCCGTTCTTCCCCGCCTGGTCCCGGAGGCAGTGGCCACCGCCGTGCCTCCACTCGCGGCCTCTGTGCAAGCTCGTGGGAACCGCCTCCATGGCCCGGGACTCACCACTCTGACTCTGAACGGCCCAACGCGGCCTCAACGTCGCCGAGCAGTCGCCATCTTTCCTTTTTCCGGGTTGCCGAGATGCACCCCCCCTGACCGCGCGGCAAGCTGGGAAGGCGAGTTCCTAATACTGGGCTGTACTTGCCCATGAGAGACCTAGAACTACCAATCCCAGAATGCACGGCGCCAGCGTCAATCCCGGGGCGCGGAGTCTGCTGGGCAATGTAGTTCGCCAAACATCTGAGTCGGCCCGCGGAAGAGTTTTCCGTGGGTAGGCTTCCCGAAAAAGGCTCTTTCCCAGCGCCGTCTTCTTGGAATATGCTGGTCTTCCTAGAAACTGCAGTCAACGACTGCCATGGCTTGTGGCTTACTTCCCTTGTAGAAAGGGTTTTTACAAAAAAATCTGTGAGGAAGATTATTAGTCCCACTTTATAGGTGGACAAATACCAGTTTTTACTACAGGAGTAGCTGAGTATTTCACAATGAAGGTGGAACTGTTCATGGTTTGGGAATATCCCAGGTTTAGGAGAACATTTTAGCAATCCACGATAATAACTCCTTTATTGATACAACTCAAAATGAGGCCATACAACAGATTCCAAAATTCTGGGCTGTGGCACCTGTTTTCTCAACACTCCAGATAGGACTCTGGCTTCTTTCTTCATATTCCACTCCCTCTCCTACTTCAGTCCCCCACTGAGTCTCCTCCCCTTAAAACTATATGTTCACTTTCTTTTTCTTTGGTCTTATCATTCACAGTTCCTTGCAAGTTGTAGAATGGGCTTAATGCCTCCTTCCTTCCCATTTCCCATCATCAGCTTTTAAAAAATCCTCACCCGAGGATATATTATTGATTTTAGAGAGAGAGGACCCGAGAGAGAGAGAAAGAGAAACATAGAAACATAATATGTACCCTGACCAGGGACCAAACCTGCAACCTTTTGCTGTACAAGATGACACATCAACTAAGCCACTCAGCCAGGCAGCTTTTTTGTTTCAATCCCATATAGCTGTAGGGCTGGCTTTTCTCTCTGAATATATGTTCAGTTCTCCTTAAGCAGAGCCTCAGGATAGACGCAAATAATTCTAAAGCCCTGAGCATCAAGCACAATGGCGCAAGTTCTCCTAGGAGAATACCTTTCTGCTGTGAGTTCTGCCGCCACTGACCTGCCGCCACTTTTACCCCAGGGACAGAACGGAAGGGAAAGTAGCCTATCTATTATGTGCAATTCACCCAGTGGACACTGGAGGGCTCTCCACTCACAGAATGCAAACTCAGCTAACAGATCAAAGCTGTAGATAAATCTTTCAGAGCTGCAGTTATTATTTACTGAAAATCTTCTAAGTGCCCAACTCTGTGCTGGGCATTTAACTTACCTTACTTATTTTCCTGAGTTCTACTAACAGTATGGGGTGGATATTACCTCCATTTTACTGATAAGATTGTGGCCCAGAAAAATGAATTATGCCTTCAAAGGCCACATAGTTAAAAGAATGGAGCCAGGATCCAACTTCAGAATCCATGCTCTCTTCCTATTTCCAGATTTCCACTCCTCATCTTTAAAAATGGGTAGCCCTAGCCTGTTTAGCTCAGTGGATTGAGTGTCGGCCTGTGGACTAAAGGGTCCCAGACTTGATTCCAATCAAGGGCACATGCCAGGGTTGTGAGCTTGATTTCCAGTAGGAGATGTGCAGAAGGTAGCCTATCAACGATTCTCTCTCATCATTGATGTTTCTATCTCTTTCCCTCTCCTTTCCTCTCTGAAATAAATAAAAATATTTTTAAGTGGGTGAATTAAAACCCAGAAAAGTGATGAAGTTTGTCCAGGCTCATAATAGTTCTAGTAGTTCTAGCACATTTCTCTCATGAATGAGTCATATAAAACATTGAGCTTAAAAGATACTTATTTAGCCCTAACCAGTTTGGCTCAGTGGATAGAGCATCAGCCTGCGGACTCAAGGGTCCCAGGTTCGATTCCAGTCAAGGGCATGTCATGTACCTTGGTTGCGGGCACATCTCCAGTAGGAGGTGTGCAGGAGGCAGCTGATCATGTTTCTTATCGATGTTTCTAACTATCCCTCTCCTTTCCTCTCTGTAAAAAAAATCAATAAAATAAAAAAATTTTAAAAAGACACTTATTTAACCTAGCTTGTGTTGTTCAGTGGTTAGAGGGTCCACTCTCACACCCAAGGGTCTCGGGTTTGATTTCTGGTCAAGGGCACATGCCTGGACTGCAGGTTTGATCCCTGGCCCCAGTTGGGGCATGCATGGGAGGCAGCCAGTAGTTGCACACAGTTGTTTCTCTCTCTCTCTCTCTCTCTCTCTCTCTCTCTCTCTCTCTCTCTCTCTCTTCCTCCGTTTCACTGTCTCTATAAATCAGTGGAAACAATAACCTTGAGTGAGGATCAACAACAACAACAAAAAACATACTTGTCTGTTTTAACCTGTTCTTTCACAAGCACGCATCTTTGGAGATGGAGACAAAGACACTATTTCTAGTGAGAAGCACAGGGAGAGTCCCCTTTTTAGGTACAACGACCAGCAGTAATGGGCCAATGGGGTTATAGTTCGCGTTGAGATTGGTTTGAATCTTGATTCCACTACATACAAGCAGTATGATCTCATGCAAGTTATGTGGCATCTCTGGCTTTTCTGTTTCCTTATTTATAAAATAGGGACAATAATATGACTTGCCTCCGAGCAGTGAGAAGTACCTGTTCTGGAGCCAGGTTACCTGGATTTGCATCCAGCTTCTACCACTTTCTGGCTATGTGACCTTGGGCACATTGACAAATCTCTCTGAACCTGTTTTGTTGTCTGTAAAATGAAGTAGATAGTACTCCATAGGGATAAATCTTAACTAATAAAAGCGTAATATTGAAATTAACCGTTTCTCCGGGACAGGGTAAGCCACGCCCACCAGCCAATCAGAGTGGCTGTATGCAAATTAGCCCAGCCAAGATGGCGGAGGCCTCAGCCTCGGGAGAAGCAGTGTGCTGTGCGGCACTGGGGT
Source organism: Murina feae (assembly GCA_004026665.1). NCBI lineage: Eukaryota > Metazoa > Chordata > Mammalia > Chiroptera > Vespertilionidae > Murina > Murina feae. Next base: position 7,386 of record PVJC01012293.1, on the reverse strand, counting down.
CCTGCAAGGCAGATGGAAGACTTCTGCCTTGGGGGAGCCAGGAGGGGAGGAACAACCTGGCCCGAGGTGCAACCTGGGGGGGGGAGGAGCCAGTTGGCCTGTGGCCACTGGCGGGAGGAGCAGGTCCGGCCAGCGATGGCGGCAGGGCAGCCAGGGGCTGGGGGAGCGAGCCAGCCCAGGCCCCCAGGCTGCCCTGTGGCCTGGAAGTAGATCCGTGATCATGGGGGCACGGGCACTCAGGGAGGCATAGCCTCCGTCTGTGCCCATATTCCCCACGATGGATTTCAGGTGGCAGGGCTGAGGCCTGGAAATCGGTGCAAACAGGGCACACAGCACGCACGGAGGTGTATCCTCCATGTGTGCTGTGTGCCCCGATGGATTCCAGGGTCCCAAACTGTGAGAGGGCACAGGTCGGGATGAGGGACCCCCCCACCCCCGCCGAGTGCACAAATTTTTGTGCACCGGGCCCCTAGTAATTATATAAAGAACTCAAAAGCATCTCTGATCCACAGTAAACATTTAACAAATGTTAGCTATTATCATTTGTAGGGTTAATAAATGTGATGCTGGTACAGCTATGAGCATAGTGCTGAGCACACTCAATACCTAGTAGCTCTCTATTTCCAACACACTATGAAACTTGGAAAAAAGAACTAAGTCACTGATGAGAAGGGAAGCTAAGGCCCCTGAGCTGCCCTCAAAAGACAATAGAATAGAAGGTCAAGAAAGCATTTCTCTTTGAACTCGGATGAGACCAGAACTCCTGCAGGTTGGCATCTCAGCAGCTTGGATCCTAAGCCTTCACCAAACCTCTCTCTCTCTCTCTCTCTCTCTCTCTCTCTCTCTCTCTCTCTCTCTCTCTCTGGCAATGATTCTCAACCAGGAGAGAGTTTGCTCCAGGGGACGCTTAGCAACATCTGAAGCATTTCGGTGGAAGGCTGGGAGGCTGCTACTGACATCTAAGAGGTGGAGAGGCAGGGAGGCTAAACCTCCTCCAATGCACAGGACAAGCCTCACAGCAACCCCTTTTCTAGTCTAAAGGTCTTTAGTTCCAAGGTTGAGAAGCCCTGCCCTTGGGCTAAGATCGTCAGTGCCTTAGTAGGACTCGGATGGGGTTGGGGGTGAGTAGGGGTGGGAGTAGAGGGAGGAGATCCTTGTTGGAAGTGCAGGGAACAGTGGAGGCAGCCACTCTGCAGCCCACAGAAGGGGCCCAGGGCAGCTTTTTCCTCAATATCAGTGATCAAAGGAAACAGAAAGAAACTAAGAAAACAGAGCCAACTTCTTTGTATTGTGTTATATTTTTCATTAATAAATAGGTTTTCTTCTTTAAACACAGAACATGTAACAGATTGAAACACGTCCCCCTCCCCCCATTCCAAAGACAAGAGTCTATAAAACAAATGCCAGCTGTACTGCCCTAAAGGCAGAAAAAGTCTGGTGACCCCCACCCAGCCCTGCCCCCTGCAGCACCACCACCCCCACACTGCAAGAGAAGGGGGTCCAGGGCTTCTCCCTTGGACCCTGGGGACTTAGGGGAGAAGCATGTGAATGTATGATGTCACCTCTCCATGAGGCATGGGCTATGCAAAGATGAGGTTTCCTTCTCATTGGCTCTGACCAGCTCCTGTCCTTCTGATGTCAGGTATGAAGCACCGGGGCTCAGCTCCCAAGGGAGCTGCCTCATGGCTTCCTCACTCTCCACTCTTCTGTGGCCTCCTCAGAGGGGAAGGGAAGGGCTCAGGGACCCTCCCGTGCCCCTGGCCTGCATGGAAACGCTGGGTGGAAGAGGCATGATGCTGAAGGTGAGGCTCTTGTAAGACCCTGAGCCCATGAGGCCAGCATGCCCCCCACACCTCCACAGCATTTCCTCCTCTGGAGTGGGGGGCACTGGGGCAGCCACCCCCTCCACCACCTAGGGCCTGGCTTGGGGTGTGATGGTTCTTTCTTAGTGTCAGGTCCTCAAGCCGGGCCTGGCTCTTTCCTTGTCCCATTCTCGTCTCCTTCCAAGCCCTCACCGTGGCAGTCTGAAAAACTCGTCGTCCAGTGTCCTAAATTGTCTCATCCTCCCTCTCCCCGTGCCTCTGCAACCCGAGGGAGGATGTGGGAGGTTGTCTCCCCTCTCCAACCCCTGCTTCACATAATGGAACAGCTTTTGGCCTTTTCCTTCTTGAAGGTAGAAGAGATGAGTTCAGAACGGCTGGGGAGGTGGAGCAGTCGCTTGGAGAAGCTTCGGACAGGGCTCTTTGGGGGCATCGGGCTGGGCTTGTTCAGACACACCGTGGATGCCGTCCGGAAGATGCTGTGGATACTCTTTTCCGAGGTGAAAGCTGAGCCTTCCAGGTAGATTTCCGCACCCAGCTGCTTGGCTATTGCACAGCCCTGCAGGGGGAGTGGGGATTGAGGTCACCGATGCAGTGGCCCAAATGGCTCTGAAACACTGCCTCCTGTGGTTAGTGGTACTCCGGGGGCTATTCCAACTGCCATTTCCCACCATCACCCTCTGCTAATTATTTTCTGAAGGTGAAGCCTGACAGCACCTTAGCATCACCTGGGACACTTTAAAAACCATACTGACACCAAAGGACTTGTATGCATGCATATTAGCATATAACCAATGGTCAGACACTGGGGCAGGGGGGCTTGCCTGGGGTGGGAATGGCTTGGCGGAGGGGGAGGGGGACTGGGGTCAAAAGGAGACATATGTAAAACTTTAGACAATAAATAAAAAAAATAATAATAAAACAAACCAACCCATATTGATGCCAGAACAAGTAAATCAGAATTCCTGGGGATAGGACCTAGGCATTAGTATTTTTAAGACCTCCCCAGACAAGTCTAATATGAAACACTGTTTTTTTTAAAAAAGGACCTTTACTCCCGAGTGCATAAGAAATGATCCAGGATTTCATTAAAAATGTAATTCCCATATCTTTCTCCCAAAGTGACTCTACACATATGGAGTCAGGAGTTCCAATAAGCACCTCGAGTGATTCCAATGCAGGTGTCGCACAAAGACAATCTGAGAAACTCGGGAATGCTCACCTGTCAACCTACAGCATAAACCTGGGCAACTGAGTACCACCTCTATCCAGGTGATTAGTTGCTGATTACCGATGGCCCCCAAAATACCAGTTCTCTCTTGCTATAGTGAGAGAGCCTGAACAAGGGCTACCTTTCAAGTCCTTTGCCTACAGCCTTGTCCACCCCATCCCCTACACACAATGGCATGCACACACCTGCTCATATGAGATGGGTGCCTGCTTCTGGTGGGACAGCTCCATCAGGGTGCTCAGGTCTGTTCGCAGGTCTGTCTTGCAGCCAATAAGCAAAACACGGGTGCTGGGACAATAATCTAGGATTTCCGTCCTCCACTGAAGAGCCAGAAAAAAGGGTTGGTCAGTGGCTGACATACCCAGAGAAGCCCAGCTGGCAACATCACCACCATAGAGCTTATCACCAGCCCAGCCATCCCTCTGAGTCACAGCATCGCCACTGCACAATTACATCATCTTCCAGCCCATGAGGACTTAGGGCCACAGGAATGCTGACCCAAGAGCCTGTCCCCTCTTTCAACAGCCCAGTCACTAGAGAAAGAACTAGGGTAAATCTCTTCCCACTCTCTGCCAAGCAGTTGAGCCTGGATCTGCTCCTTTAATCCAGTCAGAGGGCTCCACAAATTCAGAAAGCCGGGAGGAAGACAACTAGGCTCTTCCCAAGGGAAGGTGATAGTCTCAGAGACTTCTGGGAAACCAGCCTAGTTCCATAAGGTATCCTGGGACTCCTCTGTCTGATTGGATTTTGCCACCCAGACCTACGCATTTCCTACCAGCAGCTCTGCTCAGGCCTGCCTGGCTTGCCCAGCCCTAATGGGCCTGCAATCAAGGTCTACAGAAGCTGCCTCCAGAAAACCTCATCCCTGACCCTCAAGCCATATCACCAAGAGGTTCTCTGACTCTCAATCCTTCACTTCCTGGGTCTTCAACACCACCCTCCCTGGCTGGTCCTCCCGCAGAGCAGTAGAGGGCAAGGGCAGGAGAGCTGGGTTCCAGTCCCAGCGATGTAGCTAATGGAGTGGCCTTGGAAAAATGTCTTCCTCCCCTGGCCTCAGTTTCTTTCTGTTACACAAGAAGGGATTAGATGACAAGGTCCTCAATGCTCCTTCTTGTTCTCAAGCTGAGCTAGAGATGGTAGAGTTTCAGACTCACCTTCTTGAGTGCACTATCCACTGTCTCCGGACGGCTGATATCAAAGCACAGTAATACCGCGTCCGAGTCGCTATAGCAGAGTGGACGGACGTTGTCATAGTAGGGAGATCCTGTTATAGGGGAGAAAGAACTGATGACGAACCACGGCCGTTTCCCTCCCCTACAGGCCTAAACCCAAAGAGCCTGGGAAGATCATTCTTGGTCCCTGAGGTTGGTTGGCCCCACCTGTCTCCCAGGGGAACCTGCTGCCGCATGGAAGCTGGGGACCTGACCACCTGCCAGAAGCAATGCATCTTCCTTAGCCATGAAAGAAGGGAAAGGGGGCAAAATATCAGGAGGGTGGAACATGGTTTGACCCTGTCTAGGTCTCCTACTCTAGCTTAATCTGAGGTGTGCCAGTTCGGAGTCCCCAAGGAGGGTGCTTCCACCCCTGCAGAGACTAGGGTCTCCTCGCTTTGAGAGTCTGCCTGCTGTACCACCTCTGCCCCCCCTTTTCTGCTCCAAGGTTCTCCCCAAGGAAGAAACAAAACCTGCCTGTTACATAATAGCTGCCCTGCTTGTTGCCATGGGGTCAGACTCTAAGAGGCTGGGAGGGATTCAGTGCCCTGCTCCTCCCCTACCCAAATCGGCTTACCCTGAAAAGGGCAAAAAGCTGCAGCCCCTGACCCCCCAGATCTCAGGGAGACAAGTCTCAAAGACAGCAGCACCAAGAGCTGGGGATTTAGAGTAAGGGTCCTTCACTGGGAGGGCAGGAGGCAGTGCAGACCCAGGTGGTCTAATATGGGAGAATGCAAGGAGCTGAGACTGCCCGCCCCCCATCCTGGGAAGGAACAGTAGCAGATTTGGAACCCAGACAATCCGTGCTTAGAATAGCAAGCAGCCCCTCTCCCTGCACCACAATCACCATGGAAACTGGGGGGAATCCAAGTGGGGAGGGGGTTGGTTGTTTAAAAAAAAGAGTAAAGGGGAGTTGGGATAGCTGCCTGCTCCTTCAGCAATCTGCCCCATCCCCACTCTGAGATGGGGTCGCATCACCCGCAGCTCTGAGCAGAGGGAGCACTGCAGCACTGGGAAGGGGGAGGGGAGGAGGCCTCCATCTGGCTCCAAGCAATCCCCCTCCCCTAAGACCTGCACGTTAATAATGGAAACAGGTTCCACCCAGGCCCCAATGTTGGGAAGCCCCATCCCACACTTGGCTGCCACTTCCTCCTTCCTACCTGTATCTCATTGAAAGAGGGAGTTTGAGGATGACTGATAGCCAGCACCCTTTTGGAAATTGGGGGGTAGGGGGGGTGGGGATTCGATGCAGGAAACAGAGACCACCTTGCTGATTTTCCATTATGTGGATTGGAATTCAAAGGCTGCATTCTGGCTGTGGGAGGAGGGGGAAGCGGCAGGAAGTAGTGGTGGTAGAGGGGAGTGGCGCTTTGGGGCGGTGGTAGTGCAAAGAGATGAGCTGCAGTGAGATTCTGGGAAGACAGAAAGGTGGACAGGATCTAGCAGATGCAAAAGCATACATCACGCAGCCAACTGCGTCCCAGCCGGCTCCAGCCAGCACCGCACAGCCCAGGAGCGCCAGCACCCTGCCTCCCAGCCTCTGGAACTGCAGCCCAGAAAGCAGAGCAGGCTGAGGAATTTTTGTTTTGCTTTGTTTTGTTTTGGTGAAGGGGAGGCAAGGGGAAGTCTCATTTTCTGTACACCCGTCCCATCCCCTACCCCAAACCTTTTCAGACCTCAAAACGGGATCATGGGAACAACAGCTCTTTGGGGGAATAGAACTGCATATTTATTATATGGAACAGGAAATCCCTAGTGATTTATAGTTCCTCTTTAAACTCAGCCTGAATATGCATTTTTAGAGAGGAGCGGATTTTATTTCCTTTCTCCTATTCCTGGCTCTTAGTCCTTAACGACAACTCCGAACCCAGTCTATTTAAAAAGGGTGGGATAAGGAGATAATGGGAGGGGGCCAGAATCAATGCAAGGGGTAGCCTAGCACTGAGGGTTTAGGGTGGAGAGGCTGGAAAAATACTGCTTCCTACATCCCAGAAAGACAGGGCACTTGCGCCTCGGCCCGCCCGGTGTGAGGGAAATGGCCCCCTCCCGCCACTATCCACAATGTGGCTGCCCCATATTGACTGTCTCCCCACCCTCCGAAGCCTGGATGATGCATCACTCCAGCCCTGAGCCGCAGGGCTATGACAGCAGAGCTGAGCTGCGGCAGCCAGCGGACAGCGGTGGCCAGAGATGGAATGCAGGAGAGAACAGTCAGGAAAGGAACCCTATTTCCCCAAAAGCAGGCTTGGTTCCTTGCCTCCACCACAACTGCCTCCAGCCGCACTGCCTTCTGCCTCACCTGGCTTTGCTCTGGGGCAGGAGAGGCTGAGTGTGTGGCAGCAGGGTGTGAACATGGAGAAGCCCAAGAAGTATTCAGGGGTTCATTCACCTCCCCATCCAGCCCTCGGAAGGATGAAGCTGGACCCAGAGAAATGAGTGGCTTCTGGGGTTCTTCCATTCTGTACCCCTGGACCAGCCAACTCAGTTGACCAGGCCTTCCCCCTACACCCAACATAGGAATCTTCAGGTCCCTGTCTTTCAATTTTCTGGCAAGCACCATACTCCTTCTCCCCATCAAAGAGGAAAACGATGTCTAAAAAGCAGCAGCCGCAACAGCCCCGTAGAGGTGGGAAGGGGCATCTGGGGCCAGTAGTCTCACCTGAGGTGTCCCAGAGACTAAGCTCCACTCTCTGTTCCTCTGTCTCCAAGCAGGCTGTGTAATTCTCAAACACGGTGGGCACATACGTCTGTGAAAAGAGAGGACCTGTTCACACCCCAGGCCCCCCTGCCCTCTGGCTACCCCAGAAGCTACTCACCCCAATGAGATACTAACAAGGCCAGAGGAGGGGATACCTGGGGCAGGAGGGACCACATGGGACAGGATGCAGGGGCATGAGGAGGCACAGGCACTTCGCTCCATCAAATTAAGAAAAGGGAATGACTTTCAGCCTGGGACATGCCCCCCAGAGTTTAGATGTCGGACACACACACACACACACACACACACACACACTCCTCTCATCCCCAGATTTGTCTGTCTCCCAATTTCAGAGTCACAAGCCAATTCTAACTCTTCCCTTCTCCCCACCAGCCCCCTGGACCTACAGGAGAAAGGGGCAGCGGG